>JAUMJK010000915.1:0-258801 GCA_033558105.1 Coccyzus lansbergi
GGTCATATAGAAAGGCCCTGAGAAGTTCTAGAAGTGTCTGAGGTACTTTAGAAAGGCCTTGAGGGGCATTAGAAGGGTCTGTGGGCCTTTAGAATGGTCCTGAGGGGTTCTAGAAGGGTCTGGAGGCATTTAAAACTGTCCTGAGAGGCTCTAGAAGCGTCTGGGTGCCTTTATAAGGGTCCTGAGGGGCTTTAGAAGGGTCTGGGTGCCCTTATAAAAGCCCTGAGGGGAATTAGCAAGGTCTGGGGGACTTTAGAAGGGTCTTCAGGGGCTCTAGAAGGGTCTGGGGACCTTTAGAAAGGCCCTGTCGGGCATTAGAAGGGTCTGGGGGCCTTTAGAATGCTCCTGAGGGGCTCTAGAAGGGTCTGGGAACCTTTATAAATGCCCTGAGGGGCATTAGAAGGGTCTGAGGGCCTTTAGAAAGGTCCTGAGGGGCATTAGAAGGGTCTTGTGGCCTTCATAAGGGTCCTGAAAGGCATTAGAAGGGTCTGGGGGCTTTTAGATGGGTCCTGAGGCAATCTAGAAGGGTCTAGGGGCCTTTACATGGGTCTTGAGGGTCATTAGAAGGGTGTGGAGGCCTTTGGAAAGGCCCTGAAAGGCATTAGAAGGGTCTGGGGGCTTTTAGATGGGTCCTGAGGCAATCTAGAAGGGTCTGGGGGCCTTTACATGGGTCTTGAGGGTCATTAGAAGGGTGTGGATGCGTTTAGAAAGGCCCTGAGGAGCTCTAGAAGGGTCTGGGGGCTATTAGAAGCGTCCTGAGGGGGTCCAGAAGGGTCTGGGGGCCTTTTTAAAGGCCCTCAGGGGGATTATAAGGGTCTCGCGGCCTTTAGAAAGGCCCTGAGGGGCATTAGAAGCGTCTGGGGGCCTTTAGAATGGTCCTGAGGGGAGTCTAGAAGAGTCTGGTGGCATTTAAAACTGTCCTGAGAGGCTCTAGAAGGGTCCTGGTGCATTTATAAGGGTCCTGAGGGGCATTAGAAGATTCTGGGTGCCCTTATAAAAGCCCTGAGGGGAACTAGCAGGGTCTGGGGGACTTTAGAATGGTCCTGAGGGGCTCTATAAGGGTCTGGGGGCCTTTAGAAGGGTCTTCAGGGGCTCTAGAAGGGTCTGGGGGCCTTTAGAATGCTCCTGAGGGGCTCTAGAATGGTCTGGGGGCCTTCATAAGGGTCCTGACGGGCTCTAGAAGGGTCTGGGAACCTTTATAAATGCCCTGAGGGGCATTAGAAGGGTCTGAGGGCCTTTAGAAAGGTCCTGAGGGGCATTAGAAGGGTCTTGTGGGCTTGATAAGGGTCCTGAAAGGAATTAGAAGGGTCTGGGGGCTTTTAGATGGGTCCTGAGGCAATCTAGAAGGGTCTAGGGGCCTTTACATGGGTCTTGAGGGTCATTAGAAGGGTGTGGAGGCCTTTAGAAAGGCCCTGAGGTGCTCTAGAAGGGTCTGGGGGCTATTAGAAGCGTCCTGAGGGGGTCCAGAAGGGTCTGGGGGCCTTTTTAAAGGCCCTCAGGGGGATTATAAGGGTCTCGCGGCCTTTAGAAAGGCCCTGAGTGGCATTACAAGGGTCTGGGGTCATATAGAAAGGCCCTGAGAGGTTCTAGAAGTGTCTGGGGTACTTTAGAAAGGCCCTGAGGGGCATTAGAAGGGTCTGGGGACCTTTAGAATGGTCCTGAGGGGGTCTAGAAGGGTCTGGAGGCATTTAAAACTGTCCTGAGAGGCTCTAGAAGGGTCTGGGTGCCTTTATAAGGGTCCTGAGGGGCATTAGAAGGGTCTGGGTGCCCTTATAAAAGCCCTGAGGGGAATTAGCAGGGTCTGGGGGACTTTAGAAGGCTCCTGAGGTGCTCTATAAGGGTCTGGGGGCCTTTAGAAGGGTCTTCAGGGGTTCTAGAGGGGTCTGGGGACCTTTAGAAAGGCCCTGTGGGGCATTAGAAGGGTCTGGGGGCCTTTAAAATGCTCCTGAGGGGCAGTAGAAGGGTCTGGGGACCTTTATAAGGGTCCAGACGGGCTCTAGAAGGGTCTGAGGGCCTTTAGAAAGGTCCTGAGGGGCATTAGAAGGTTCTTGTGGCCTTCATAAAGGTCCTGAAAGGCATTGGAAGGGTCTGGGGGCTTTTAGATGGGTCCTGAGGCAATCTAGAAGGGTCTGGGGGCCTTTACATGGGTCTTGAGGGTCATTAGAAGGGTGTGGAGGCCTTTAGAAAGGCCCTGAGGGGCACTAGAAGGGTCTGGGGGCTATTAGAAGCGTCCTGAGGGGGTGTAGAAGGGTCTGGGGGCCTTTAGAAATGACCTGAGGGGCATTAGAAGGGTTTGGGGGCCTTTAGAAAGGCCCTGATGGGCATTAGAAGGGTCTGGGGGCCTTTAGAATGGTCCTGAGGGGGTCTAGAAGGGTCTGGAGGCATTTAAAACTGTCCTGAGAGGCTCTAGAAGGGTCTGGGTGCCTTTATAAGGGTCCTGAGGGGCATTAGAAGGGTGTGGGTGCCCTTATAATAGCCCTGAGGAGAATTAGCTGGGTCTGGGGGACTTTAGAAGGGTCCTGAGGGGCTCTATAAGGGTCTGGGGGCCTTTAGAAGGGTCTTCAGGGGCTCTAGAAGGGTCTGGGGACCTTTAGAAAGGCCCTGTGGGGCATTAGAAGGGTCTGGGGGCCTTTAGAATGATCCTGAGGGGCAGTAGAAGGGTCTGGGGACATTTATAAAGGCCCTGACAGACATTAGAATGGTCTGCGGGATTTAGAAGTGTCCTGAGGGGCTCTAGAATGGTCTGGGGGCCTTTATAAGTGTCCTGACAGGCTCTAGAAGGGTCTGGGAACCTTTATAAATGCCCTGAGGGGCATTAGAAGGGTCTGAGGGCCTTTAGAAAGGTCCTGAGGGGCATTAGAAGGGTCTTGTGGCCTTCATAAGGGTCCTGAAAGGCATTAGAAGGGTCTGGGGGCTTTTAGATGGGTCCTCAGGCAATCTAGAAGGGTCTGGGGGCCTTTACATGGGTCTTGAGGGTCATTAGAAGGGTGTGGATGCCTTTAGAAAGGCCCTGAGGAGCTCTAGAAGGGTCTGGGGTCTATTAGAAGCGTCCTGAGGGGATCCAGAAGGGTCTGGGGGCCTTTTTAACGGCCCTCAGGGGGATTATAAGGGTCTCGCGGCCTTTAGAAAAGCCCTGAGGGGCATTAGAAGCGTCTGGGGGCCTTTAGAATGGTCCTGAGGGGAGTCTAGAAGGGTCTGGAGGCATTTAAAACTGTCCTGAGAGGCTCTAGAAGGGTCCTGGTGCATTTATAAGGGTCCTGAGGGGCATTAGAAGATTCTGGGTGCCCTTATAAAAGCCCTGAGGGGAACTAGCAGGGTCTGGGGGACTTTAGAATGGTCCTGAGGGGCTCTATAAGGGTCTGGGGGCCTTTAGAAGGGTCTTCAGGGGCTCTAGAAGGGTCTGGGGGCCTTTAGAATGCTCCTGAGGTGCAGTAGAAGGGTCTGGGGACCTTTATAAAGGCCCTGACGGGCATTAAAATGGTCTGCGGGCCTTTAGAAGTGTCCTGAGGGGCTCTAGAATGGTCTGGGGGCCTTTATAAGGGTCCTGACGGGCTCTAGAAGGGTCTGGGAACCTTTATAAATGCCCTGAGGGGCATTAGAAGGGTCTGAGGGCCTTTAGAAAGGTCCTGAGGGGCATTAGAAGGGTCTTGTGGCCTTGATAATGGTCCTGAAAGGCATTAGAAGGGTCTAGGGGCTTTTAGATGGGTCCTGAGGCAATCTAGAAGGGTCTAGGGGCCTTTACATGGGTCTTGAGGGTCATTAGAAGGGTGTGGAGGCCTTTAGAAAGGCCCTGAGGTGCTCTAGAAGGGTCTGGGGGCTATTAGAAGCGTCCTGAGGGGGTCCAGAAGGGTCTGGGGGCCTTTTTAAAGGCCCTCAGGGGGATTATAAGGGTCTCGCGGCCTTTAGAATTGCCCTGAGTGGCATTACAAGGGTCTGGGGTCATATAGAAAGGCCCTGAGAGGTTCTAGAAGTGTCTGGGGTACTTTAGAAAGGCCCTGAGGGGCATTAGAAGGGTCTGGGGGCCTTTAGAAATGTCCTGAGGGGGTCTAGAAGGGTCTGGAGGCATTTAAAACTGTCCTGAGAGGCTCTAGAAGGGTCTGGGTGCCTTTACAAGGGTCCTGAGGGGCATTAGAATGGTCTGGGTGCCCTTATAAAAGCCCTGAGGGGAATTAGCAGGGTCTGGGGGACTTTAGAAGGCTCCTGAGGTGCTCTATAAGGGTCTGGGGGCCTTTAGAAGGGTCTTCAGGGGTTCTAGAGGGGTCTGGGGACCTTTAGAAAGGCCCTGTGGGGCATTAGAAGGGTCTGGGGGCCTTTAGAATGCTCCTGAGGGGCAGTAGAAGGGTCTGGGGACCTTTATAAGGGTCCTGACGGGCTCTAGAAGGGTCTGAGGGCCTTTAGAAAGGTCCTGAGGGGCATTAGAAGGTTCTTGTGGCCTTCATAAGGGTCCTGAAAGGCATTGGAAGGGTCTGGGGGCTTTTAGATGGGTCCTGAGGCAATCTAGAAGGGTCTGGGGGCCTTTACATGGGTCTTGAGGGTCATTAGAAGGGTGTGGAGGCCTTTAGAAAGGCCATGAGGGGCACTAGAAGGGTCTGGGGGCTATTAGAAGCGTCCTGAGGGGGTGTAGAAGGGTCTGGGGGCCTTTAGAAATGACCTGAGGGGCATTAGAAGGGTTTGGGGGCCTTTAGAAAGGCCCTGATGGGCATTAGAAGGGTCTGGGGGCCTTTAGAATGGTCCTGAGGGGGTCTAGAAGGGTCTGGAGGCATTTAAAACTGTCCTGAGAGGCTCTAGAAGGGTCTGGGTGCCTTTATAAGGGTCCTGAGGGGCATTAGAAGGGTGTGGGTGCCCTTATAATAGCCCTGAGGAGAATTAGCTGGGTCTGGGGGACTTTAGAAGGGTCCTGATGGGCTCTATAAGGGTCTGGGGGCCTTTAGAAGGGTCTTCAGGGGCTCTAGAAGGGTCTGGGGACCTTTAGAAAGGCCCTGTGGGGCATTAGAAGGGTCTGGGGGCCTTTAGAATGATCCTGAGGGGCAGTAGAAGGGTCTGGGGACATTTATAAAGGCCCTGACAGACATTAGAATGGTCTGCGGGATTTAGAAGTGTCCTGAGGGGCTCTAGAATGGTCTGGGGGCCTTTATAAGGGTCCTGACGGGCTCTAGAAGGGTCTGGGAACCTTTATAAATGCCCTGAGGGGCATTAGAAGGGTCTGAGGGCCTTTAGAAAGGTCCTGAGGGGCATTAGAAGGGTCTTGTGGCCTTGATAAGGGTCCTGAAAGGCATTAGAAGGGTCTGGGGGCTTTTAGATGGGTCCTCAGGCAATCTAGAAGGGTCTGGGGGCCTTTACATGGGTCTTGAGGGTCATTAGAAGAGTGTGGATGCCTTTAGAAAGGCCCTGAGGAGCTCTAGAAGGGTCTGGGGTCTATTAGAAGCGTCCTGAGGGGGTCCAGAAGGGTCTGGGGGCCTTTTTAAAGGCCCTCAGGGGGATTATAAGGGTCTCGCGGCCTTTAGAAAAGCCCTGAGGGGCATTAGAAGCGTCTGGGGGCCTTTAGAATGGTCCTGAGGGGAGTCTAGAAGGGTCTGGAGGCATTTAAAACTGTCCTGAGAGGCTCTAGAAGGGTCCTGGTGCATTTATAAGGGTCCTGAGGGGCATTAGAAGATTCTGGGTGCCCTTATAAAAGCCCTGAGGGGAACTAGCAGGGTCTGGGGGACTTTAGAATGGTCCTGCGGGGCTCTATAAGGGTCTGGGTGCCTTTAGAAGGGTCTTCAGGGGCTCTAGAAGGCTCTGGGGACTTTTAGAAAGGCCCTGTGGGGCATTAGAAGGGTCTGGGGGCCTTTAGATTGCTCCTGAGGGGCAGTAGAAGGGTCTGGGGACCTTTATAAAGGCCCTGACGGGCATTAGAATGGTCTGCGGGCCTTTAGAAGTGTCCTGAGGGGCTCTAGAATGGTCTGGGGGCCTTTATAAGGGTCCTGACGGGCTCTAGAAGGGTCTGGGAACCTTTATAAATGCCCTGAGGGGCATTGGAAGGGTCTGAGGGCCTTTAGAAAGGTCCTGAGGGTCATTAGAAGGGTCTTGTGGCCTTCATAAGGGTCCTGAAAGGCATTAGAAGGGTCTGGGGGCTTTTAGATGGGTCCTGAGGCAATCTAGAAGGGTCTGGGGGCCTTTACATGGGTCTTGAGGGTCATTAGAAGGGTGTGGAGGCCTTTAGAAAGGCCCTGAGGTGCTCTAGAAGGGTCTGGGGGCTATTAGAAGCGTCCTGAGGGGGTCCAGAAGGGTCTGGGGGCCTTTTTAAAGGCACTCAGGGGGATTATAAGGGTCTCGCGGCCTTTAGAAAGTCTCTGAGTGGCATTACAAGGGTCTGGGGTCATATAGAAAGGCCCTGAGAAGTTCTATAAGTGTCTGGGGTACTTTAGAAAGGCCCTGAGGGGCATTAGAAGGGTCTGGGGGCCTTTAGAATGGTCCTGAGGGGGTCTAGAAGGGTCTGGAGGCATTTAAAACTGTCCTGAGATGCTCTAGAAGCGTCTGGGTGCTTTTATAAGGGTCCTGAGGGGCATTAGAAGGGTCTGGGTGCCCTTATAAAAGCCCTGAGGGGAATTAGCAGGGTCTGGGGGACTTTAGAAGGGTCCTGAGAAGCTCTATAAGGGTCTGGGGACCTTTAGAAGGGTCTTCAGGGGTTCTAGACGGGTCTGGGGACCTTTAGAAAGGCCCTGTGGGGCATTAGAAGAGTCTGGGGGCCTTTAGAATGCTCCTGAGGGGCAGTAGAAGGGTCTGGGGACCTTTATAAGGGTCCTGACGGGCTCTAGAAGGGTCTGAGGGCCTTTAGAAAGGTCCTGAGGGGCATTAGAAGGTTCTTGTGGCCTTCATAAGGGTCCTGAAAGGCATTGGAAGGTTCTGGGGGCTTTTAGATGGGTCCTGAGTCAATCTAGAAGGGTCTGGGGGCCTTTACATGGGTCTTGAGGGTCATTAGAAGGGTGTGGATGCCTTTAGAAAGGCCCTGAGGGGCACTAGAAGGGTCTGGGGGCTATTAGAAGCGTCCTGAGGGGGTCTAGAAGGGTCTGGGGGCCTTTAGAAATGACCTGAGGGGCATTAGAGGGGTATGGGGGCCTTTAGAAAGGCCCTGATGGGCATTAGAAGGGTCTGGGGGCCTTTAGAATGGTCCTGAGGGGGTCTAGAAGGGTCTGGAGGCATTTAAAACTGTCTTGAGAGGCTCTAGAAGGGTCTGGGTCCCTTTATAAGGGTCCTGAGGGGCATTAGAAGATTCTGGGTGCCCTTATAAAAGCCCTGAGGGGAATTAGCTGGGTCTGGGGGACTTTAGAAGGGTCCTGAGGGGCTCTATAAGGGTCTGGGGGCCTTTAGAAGGGTCTTCAGGGGCTCTAGAAGGGTCTGGGGACCTTTAGAAAGGCTCTGTGGGGCATTAGATGGGTCTGGGGGCCTTTAGAATGATCCTGAGGGGCAGTAGAAGGGTCTGGGGACATTTATAAAGGCCCTGACGGGCATTAGAATGGTCTGCGGGATTTAGAAGTGTCCTGAAGGGCTCTAGAATGGTCTGGGGGCCTTTATAAGTGTCCTGAAAGGCTCTAGAAGGGTCTGGGAACCTTTATAAATGCCCTGAGGGGCATTAGAAGGGTCTGAGGGCCTTTAGAAAGGTCCTGAAAGGCATTAGAAGGGTCTGGGGACTTTTAGATGGGTCCTCAGGCAATCTAGAATGGTCTGGGGGCCTTTACATGGGTCTTGAGTGTCATTAGAAGGGTGTGGATGCCTTTAGAAAGGCCCTGAGGAGCTCTAGAAGGGTCTGGGGTCTATTAGAAGCGTCCTGAGGGGGTCCAGAAGGGTCTGGGGGCCTTTTTAAAGGCCCTCAGGGGGATTATAAGGGTCTCGCGGCCTTTAGAAAGGCCCTGAGTGGCATTAGAAGGGTCTGGGTGCCTTTAGAAATGACGTGAGGGGCATTACAAAAGTATGGGGGCCTTTAGAAAGGTCCTGAGGGGCATTAGAAGCGTCTGGGGGCCTTTAGAATGGTCCTGAGGGGAGTCTAGAAGGGTCTGGAGGCATTTAAAACTGTCCTGAGAGGCTCTAGAAGGGTCCTGGTGCCTTTATAATGGTCCTGAGGGGCATTAGAAGATTCTGGGTGCCCTTATAAAAGACCTGAAGGGAACTAGCAGGGTCTGGGGTACTTTAGAAGGGTCCTGAGGGGCTCTATAAGGGTCTGAGGGCCTTTAGAAGGGTCTTCAGGGGCTCTAGAAGGGTCTGGGGACCTTTAGAAAGGCCCTGTGGGGCATTAGAAGGGTCTGGGGGCCTTTAGAATGCTCCTGAGGGGCAGTAGAAGGGTCTGGGGACCTTTATAAAGGCCCTGACGGGCATTAGAATGGTCTGCGGGCCTTTAGAAGTGTCCTGAGGGGCTCTAGAATGGTCTGGGGGCCTTTATAAGGGTCCTGACGGGCTCTAGAAGGGTCTGGGAACCTTTATAAATGCCCTGAGGGGCATTAGAAGGGTCTGAGGGCCTTTAGAAAGGTCCTGAGGGGCATTAGAAGGGTCTTGTGGCCTTCATAAGGGTCCTGAAAGGCATTAGAAGGGTCTTGGGGCTTTTAGATGGGTCCTGAGGCAATCTAGAAGGGTCTAGGGGCCTTTACATGGGTCTTGAGGGGCATTAGAAGGGTCTGAGGGCCTTTAGAAGGGTCCTGAGGGGCATTAGAAGGGTCTGGGGGCTTTTAGATGGGTCCTGAGGCAATCTAGAAGGGTCTGGGGGCCTTTACATGGGTCTTGAGGGTCATTAGAAGGGTGTGGAGGCCTTTAGAAAGGCGCTGAGGGGCTCTAGAAGGGTCTTGGGGCTATTAGAAGCGTCCTGAGGGGGTCCAGAAGGGTCTGGGGACCTTTTTAAAGGCCCTCAGGGGGATTATAAGGGTCTGGCGGCTTTTAGAAAGGCCCTGAGTGGCATTACAAGGTTCTGGGGTCATATAGAAAGGCCCTGCGAAGTTCTAGAAGTGTCTGGGGTACTTTAGAAATGCCCTGAGGGGTATTAGAAGGGTCTGGGGGCCTTTAGAATGGTCCTGAGGGGTTCTAGAAGGGTCTGGAGGCATTTAAAACTGTCCTGAGAGGCTCTAGAAGGGTCTGGGTGCCTTTATAAGGGTCCTGAGGGGCTTTAGAAGGGTCTTGTGGCCCTTATAAAAGCCCTGAGGGGAATTAGCAGGGTCTGGGGGACTTTAGAAGGGTCCTGAGGGGCTCTATAAGGGTCTGGGGGCCTTTAGAAGGGTCTTCAGGGGTTCTAGAGGGGTCTGGGGACCTTTAGAAAGGCCCTGTGGGGCATTAGAAGGGTCTGGGGGCCTTTAGAATGCTCCTGAGGGGCATTAGAAGGGTCTGGGGACCTTTACAAGGGTCCTGACGGGCTCTAGAAGGGTCTGAGGGCCTTTAGAAAGGTCCTGAGGGGCATTAGAAGGGTCTTGTGGCCTTCATAAGGGTCCTGAAAGGCATTGGAAGGGTCTGGGGGCTTTTAGATGGGTCCTGAGGCAATCTAGAAGGGTCTAGGGGCCTTTACATGGGTCTTGAGGGTCATTAGAAGGGTGTGGAGGCCTTTAGAAAGGCCCTGAAAGGCATTAGAAGGGACTGGGGGAATTTAGAAGGGTCCTGAAGGGCTCTATAAGGGTCTGGGGGCCTTTAGAAGGGTCTTCAGGGGCTCTAGAAGGGTCTGGGGACCTTTAGAAAGGCCCTGTGGGGCATTAGAAGGGTCTGAGGGCCTTTAGAAAGGTCCTGAGGGGCATTAGAAGGGTCTTGTGGCCTTCATAAGGGTCCTGAAATGCATTAGAAGGGTCTGGGGGCTTTTAGATGGGTCCTGAGGCAATCTAGAAGGGTCTAGGGGCCTTTAAATGGGTCTTGAGGGTCATTAGAAGGGTGTGGAGGCCTTTAGAAAGGCCCTGAAAGGCATTAGAAGGGACTGGGGGCCTTTAGATGGGTCCTGAGGCAATCTAGAAGGGTCTGGGGGCCTTTACATGGGTCTTGAGGGTCATTAGAAGGGTGTGGATGCCTTTAGAAAGGCCCTGAGGAGCTCTAGAAGGGTCTGGGGTCTATTAGAAGCGTCCTGAGGCGGTCCAGAAGGGTCTGGGGGCATTTTTAAAGGCCCTCAGGGGGATTATAAGGGTCTCGCGACCTTTAGAAAGGCCCTGAGTGGCATTAGAAGGGTCTGGGTGCCTTTAGAAATGACGTGAGGGGCATTACAAAAGTATGGGGGCCTTTAGAAAGGCCCTGAGGGGCATTAGAAGGGTCTGGGGGCCTTTAGAATGGTCCTGAGGGGGGTCTAGAATCGTCTGGAGACATTTAAAACTGTCCTGAGAGGCTCTAGAAGGGTCTGGGTGCCTTTATAAGGGTCCTGAGGGGCATTAGAAGGGTCTGGGTGCCCTTATAAAAGCCCTGCAGGGAATTAGCAGGGTCTGGGGGAATTTAGAAGGGTCCTGAAGGGCTCTATAAGGGTCTGGGGGCCTTTAGAAGGGTCTTCAGGGGCTCTAGATGGGTCTGGGGACCTTTAGAAAGGCCCTGTGGGGCATTAGAAGGGTCTGGGGGCCTTTAGAATGCTCCTGAGGGGCAGTAGAAGGGTCTGGGGTCCTTTATAAAGGCCCTGACGGGCATTAGAATGGTCTGCGGGCCTTTAGAAGTGTCCTGAGGGGCTCTAGAATGGTCTGGGGGCCTTTATAAGGGTCCTGACGGGCTCTAGAAGGGTCTGGGAACCTTTATAAATGCCCTGAGGGGCATTAGAAGGGTCTGAGGGCCTTTAGAAAGGTCCTGAGGGGCATTAGAAGGGTCTTGTGGCCTTCATAAGGGTCCTGAAAGGCATTAGAAGGGTCTGTCGGCTTTTAGATGGGTCCTAAGGCAATCTAGAAGGGTCTAGGGGCGTTTACATGGGCCTTGAGGGGCATTAGAATGGTCTGAGGGCCTTTGGAAGGGTCCTGAGGGGCATTAGAAGGGTCTGGGGGCTTTTAGATGGGTCCTGAGGCAATCTAGAATGGTCTGGGGGCCTTTACATGGGTCTTCAGGGTCATTAGAAGGGTGTGGAGGCCTTTAGAAAGGCGCTGAGGGGATCTAGAAAGGTCTGGGGGTATTAGAAGCGTCCTGAGGGGGTCCAGAAGGGTCTGAGGGCCTTTTTAAAGGCACTCAGGTGGATTATAAGGGTCTCGCGGCCTTTAGAAAGGCCCTGAGTGGCATTAGAAGGGTCTGGGTGCCTTTAGAAATGACCTGAGGGTCATTAGAAGGGTATGGGAGCCTTTAGAAAGGCCCTGAGGGGCATTAGAAGGGTCTGGGGGCCTTTAGAATGGTCCTGAGGTGGTCTTGAAGGGTCTGGAGGCATTTAAAACTGTCCTGAGAGGCTCTAGAAGGGTCTGGGTGCCTTTATAAGGGTCCTGAGGGGCTCTGTAAGGGTCTGGGGGCCTTTAGAAGGGTCTTCAGGGGCTCAAGAACGGTCTGGGGACCTTTATAAAGGCCCTGTGGGGCATTAGAAGGGTCTGGGGGCCTTTAGAATGTTCCTGAGGGGCAGTAGAAGGGTCTGGGGACCTTTAGAAAGGCCCTGGATGGGCATTAGAATGGTCTGCGGGCCTTTAGAAATGTCCTGAGGGGCTCTAGAATGGTCTGGGGGCCTTTATAAGGGTCCTGACGGGCTCTAGAAGGGTCTGGGAACCTTTATAAATGCCCTGAGGGGCATTAGAAGGGTCTGAGGGCCTTTAGAAAGGTCCTGAGGGGCATTAGAAGGGTCTTGTGGCCTTCATAAGGGTCCTGAGGGGCATTAGAAGGGTCTGGGGGCTTTTAGATGGGTCCTGAGGCAATCTAGAAGGGTCTAGGGGCCTTTACATGGGTCTTGAGGGGCATTAGAAGGGTCTGAGGGCCTTTAGAAGGGTCCTGAGGGGCATTAGAAGGGTCTGGGGGCTTTTAGATGGGTCCTGAGGCAATCTAGAAGGGTCTGGGGGCCTTTACATGGGTCTTGAGGGTCATTAGAAGAGTGTGGATGCCTTTAGAAAGGCGCTGAGGGGCTCTAGAAGGGTCTGGGGGCTATTAGAAGCGTCCTGAGGGGGTCCAGAATGGTCTGGGGGCCTTTTTAAAGGCCCTCAGGGGGATTATAAGGGTCTGGCGGCTTTTAGAAAGGCCCTGAGTGGCATTACAAGGGTCTGGGGTCATATAGAAAGGCCCTGAGAGGTTCTAGATGTGTCTGGGGTACTTTAGAAATGCCCTGAGGGGCATTAGAAGGGTCTGGGGGCCTTTAGAATGGTCCTGAGGGGTTCTAGAAGGGTCTGGAGGCATTTAAAACTGTCCTGAGAGGCTCTAGAAGGGTCTGGGTGCCTTTATAAGGGTCCTGAGGGGCTTTAGAAGGGTCTGGGTGCCCTTATAAAAGCCCTGAGGGGAATTAGCAGGGTCTGGGGGACTTTAGAAGGGTCCTGAGGGGCTCTATAAGGGTCTGCGGGCCTTTAGAAGGGTCTTCAGGGGCTCTAGAAGGGTCTGGGGACCTTTAGAAAGGCCCTGTGGGGCATTAGAAGGGTCTGGGGGCCTTCAGAATGCTCCTGAGGGGATCTAAAAGTGTCTGGGAACCTTTATAACGGCCCTGAGGGGCATTAGAAGGGTCTGAGGGCCTTTAGAAAGGTCCTGAGGGTCATTAGAAGGGTCTTGTGGCCTTCATAAGGGTCCTGAAATGCATTAGAAGGGTCTGGGGGCTTTTAGATGGGTCCTGAGGCAATCTAGAAGGGTCTAGGGGCCTTTAAATGGGTCTTGAGGGTCATTAGAAGGGTGTGGAGGCCTTTAGAAAGGCCCTGAAAGGCATTAGAAGGGTCTGGGGGCCTTTAGATGGGTCCTGAGGCAATCTAGAAGGGTCTGGGGGCCTTTACATGGGTCTTGAGGGTCATTAGAAGGGTGTGGATGCCTTTAGAAAGGTCCTGAGGAGCTCTAGAAGGGTCTGGGGTCTATTAGAAGCGTCCTGAGGGGGTCCAGAAGGGTCTGGGGGCATTTTTAAAGGTCCTCAGGGGGATTATAAGGGTCTCGCGACCTTTAGAAAGGCCCTGAGTGGCATTAGAAGGGTCTGGGTGCCTTTAGAAATGACGTGAGGGGCATTACAAAAGTATGGGGGCCTTTAGAAAGGCCCTGAGGGGCATTAGAAGGGTCTGGGGGCCTTTAGAATGGTCCTGAGGGGGGTCTAGAATCGTCTGGAGGCATTTAAAACTGTCCTGAGAGGCTCTAGAAGGGTCTGGGAACCTTTATAAATGCCCTGAGGGGCATTAGAAGGGTCTGAGGGCCTTTAGAAAGGTCCTGAGGGGCATTGGAAGGGTCTTGTGGCCTTCATAAGGGTCCTGAAAGGCATTAGAAGGGTCTGGGGGCTTTTAGATGGGTCCTAAGGCAATCTAGAAGGGTCTAGGGGCGTTTACATGGGCCTTGAGGGGCATTAGAATGGTCTGAGGGCCTTTAGAAGGGTCCTGAGGGGCATTGGAAGGGTCTGGGGGCTTTTAGATGGGTCCTGAGGCAATCTAGAATGGTCTGGGGGCCTTGACATGGGTCTTCAGGGTCATTAGAAGGGTGTGGAGGCCTTTAGAAAGGCGCTGAGGGGCTCTAGAAGGGTCTGGGGGCTATTAGAAGCGTCCTGAGGGGGTCCAGAAGGGTCTGGGGGCCTTTTTAAAGGCCCTCAGGGGGATTATAAGGGTCTCGCGGCTTTTAGAAAGGCCCTGAGTGGCATTACAAGGGTCTGGGGTCATATAGAAAGGCCCTGAGAGGTTCTAGATGTGTCTGGGGTAATTTAGAAATGCCCTGAGGGGCATTAGAAGGGTCTGGGGGCCTTTAGAATGGTCCTGAGGGGTTCTAGAAGGGTCTGGAGGCATTTAAAACTGTCCTGAGAGGCTCTAGAAGGGTCTGGGTGCCTTTATAAGGGTCCTGAGGGGCTTTAGAAGGGTCTGGGTGCCCTTATAAAAGACCTGAGGGGAATTAGCAGGGTCTGGGGGACTTTAGAAGGGTCCTGAGGGGCTCTATAAGGGTCTGCGGGCCTTTAGAAGGGTCTTCAGGGGCTCTAGAAGGGTCTGGGGACCTTTAGAAAGGCCCTGTGGGGCATTAGAAGGGTCTGGGGGCCTTTAGAATGCTCCTGAGGGGATCTAAAAGGGTCTGGGAACCTTTATAACTGCCCTGAGGGGCATTAGAACGGTCTAAGGGCCTTTAGAAAGGTCCTGAGGGTCATTAGAAGGGTCTTGTGGCCTTCATAAGGGTCCTGAAAGGCATTGGAAGGGTCTGGGGGCTTTTAGATGGGTCCTGAGGCAATCTAGAAGGGTCTAGGGGCCTTTACATGGGTCTTGAGGGTCATTAGAAGGGTGTGGAGGCCTTTAGAAAGGCCCTGAAAGGCATTAGAAGGGTCTGGGGGCCTTTAGATGGGTCCTGAGGCAATCTAGAAGGGTCTGGGGGCCTTTACATGGGTCTTGAGGGTCATTAGAAGGGTGTGGATGCATTTAGAAAGGCCCTGAGGAGCTCTAGAAGGGTCTGGGGTCTATTAGAAGCGTCCTGAGGGGGTCCAGAAGGGTCTGGGGGCATTTTTAAAGGCCCTCAGGGGGATTATAAGGGTCTCGCGACCTTTAGAAAGGCCCTGAGTGGCATTAGAAGGGTCTGGGTGCCTTTAGAAATGACGTGAGGGGCATTACAAAAGTATAGGGGCCTTTAGAAAGGCCCTGAGGGGCATTAGAAGGGTCTGGGGGCCTTTAGAATGGTCCTGAGGGGGGTCTAGAATCGTCTGGAGGCATTTAAAACTGTCCTGAGAGGCTCTAGAAGGGTCTGGGTGCCTTTATAAGGGTCCTGAGGGGCATTAGAAGGGTCTGGGTGCCCTCATAAAAGCCCTGCGGGGAATTAGCAGGGTCTGGGGGAATTTAGAAGGGTCCTGAGGGGCTCTATAAGGGTCTGGGGGCCTTTAGAAGGGTCTTCAGGGGCTCTAGAAGGGTCTGGGGACCTTTAGAAAGGCGCTGTGGGGCATTAGAAGGGTCTGGGGGCCTTTAGAATGCTCCTGAGGGGCAGTAGAAGGGTCTGGGGTCCTTTATAAAGGCCCTGACGGGCATTAGAAAGGTCTGCGGGCCTTTAGAAGTGTCCTGAGGGGCTCTAGAATTGTCTGGTTGCCTTTATAAGGGTCCTGACGGGCTCTAGAAGGGTCTGGGAACCTTTATAAATGCCCTGAGGGGCATTAGAAGGGTCTGAGGGCCTTTAGAAAGGTCCTGAGGGGCATTAGAAGGGTCTTGTGGCCTTGATAAGGGTCCTGAAAGGCATTAGAAGGGTCTGGGGGCTTTTAGATGGGTCCTCAGGCAATCTAGAAGGGTCTGGGGGCCTTTACATGGGTCTTGAGGGTCATTAGAAGGGTGTGGAGGCCTTTAGTAAGGCGCTGAGGGGCTCTGGAAGGGTCTGGGGGCTATTAGAAGCGTCCTGAGGGGGTCCAGAAGGGTCTGGGGGCCTTTTTAAAGGCCCTCAGGGGGATTATAAGGGTCTCGCGGCTTTTAGAAAGGCCCTGAGTGGCATTACAAGGGTCTGGGGTCATATAGAAAGGCCCTGAGAGGTTCTAGAAGTGTCTGGGGTACTTTAGAAATGCCCTGAGGGGCATTAGAAGGGTCTGGGGGCCTTTAGAATTGTCTTCAGGGGCTCTAGAAGGGTCTGGGGACCTTTAGAATGGCCCTGTGGGGTATTAGAAGGGTCTGGGGGCCTTTAGAATGCTCCTGAGGGGATCTAAAAGTGTCTGGGAACCTTTATAACTGCCCTGAGGGGCATTAGAAGGGTCTGAGGGCCTTTAGAAAGGTCCTGAGGGTCATTAGAAGGGTCTTGTGGCCTTCATAAGGGTCCTGAAAGACATTAGAAGGGTCTGGGGGCTTTTAGATGGGTCCTGAGGCAATCTAGAAGGGTCTAGGGGACTTTAAATGGGTCTTTAGGGTCATTAGAAGGGTGTGGAGGCCTTTAGAAAGGCCCTGAAAGGCATTAGAAGGGTCTGGGGGCCTTTAGATGGGTCCTGAGGCAATCTAGAAGGGTCTGGGGGCCTTTACATGGGTCTTGAGGGTCATTAGAAGGGTGTGGATGCCTTTAGAAAGGCCCTGAGGAGCTCTAGAAGGGTCTGGGGTCTATTAGAAGCGTCCTGAGTGGGTCCAGAAGGGTCTGGGGGCATTTTTAAAGGCCCTCAGGGGGATTATAAGGGTCTCGCGACCTTTAGAAAGGCCCTGAGTGGCATTAGAAGGGTCTGGGTGCCTTTAGAAATGACGTGAGGGGCATTACAAAAGTATGGGGGCCATTAGAAAGGCCCTGAAAGGCATTAGAAGGGTCTGGGGGCCTTTAGAATGGTCCTGAGGGGGGTCTAGAATCGTCTCGAGGCATTTAAAACTGTCCTGAGAGGCTCTAGAAGGGTCTGGGTGCCTTTATAAGGGTCCTGAGGGGCATTAGAAGGGTCTGGGTGCCCTTATAAAAGCCCTGCGGGGAATTAGCAGGGTCTGGGGGAATTTAGAAGGGTCCTGAGGGGCTCTATAAGGGTCTGGGGGCCTTTAGAAGGGTCTTCAGGGGCTCTAGAAGGGTCTGGGGACCTTTAGAAAGGCCCTGTGGGGCATTAGAAGGGTCTGGGGGCCTTTAGAATGCTCCTGAGGGGCAGTAGAAGGGTCTGGGGTCCTTTATAAAGGCCCTGACGGGCATTAGAATGGTCTGCGGGCCATTATAAGTGTCCTGAGGGGCTCTAGAATGGTCTGGGGGCCTTTATAAGGGTCCTGACGGGCTCTAGAAGGGTCTGGGAACCTTTCTAAATGCCCTGAGGGGCATTAGAAGGGTCTGAGGGCCTTTAGAAAGGTCCTGAGGGGCATTAGAAGGGTCTTGTGGCCTTCATAAGGGTCCTGAAAGGCATTAGAAGGGTCTGGGGGCTTTTAGATGGGTCCTAAGGCAATCTAGAAGGGTCTAGGGGCCTTTACATGGGCCTTGAGGGGCATTAGAATGGTCTGAGGGCCTTTAGAAGGGTCCTGAGGGGCATTACAAGGGTCTGGGGGCTTTTAGATGGGTCCTGAGGCAATCTAGAAGGGTCTGAGGGCCTTTACATGGGTCTTGATGGTCATTAGAAGAGTGTGGATGCCTTTAGAAAGGCGCTGAGGGGCTCTAGAAGGGTCTGGGGGCTATTAGAAGCGTCCTGAGGGGGTCCAGAAGGGTCTGGGGGCCTTTTTAAAGG
Source organism: Coccyzus lansbergi (assembly GCA_033558105.1). NCBI lineage: Eukaryota > Metazoa > Chordata > Aves > Cuculiformes > Coccyzidae > Coccyzus > Coccyzus lansbergi. The sequence goes on from JAUMJK010000915.1 coordinate 17,159, forward strand.
CCCTCAGTGGGATTATAAGGGTCTCGCGGCTTTTAGAAAGGCCCTGAGCGGCATTTCAAGGGTCTGGCGTCATATAGAAAGGCCCTGAGAGGTTCTAGAAGTGTCTGGGGTACTTTAGAAATGCCCTGAGGGGCATTAGAAGGGTCTGGGGGCCTTTAGAATGGTCCTGAGGGGTTCTAGAAGGGTCTGGAGGCATTTAAAACTGTCCTGAGAGCCTCTAGAAGGGTCTGGGTGCCTTTATAAGGGTCCTGAGGGGCTTTAGAAGGGTCTGGGTGCCCTTATAAAAGCCCTGAGCGGAATTAGCAGGGTCTGGGGGACTTTAGAAGGGTCCTGAGGGGCTCTAGAAGGGTCTGGGGACCTTTAGAAAGGCCCTGTCGGGCATTAGAAGGGTCTGGGAACCTTTAGAATGCTCCTGAGGGGCTCTATAAGGGTCTGGGGACCTTTATAAGTGTCCTGACTGGCTCTAGAAGGGTCTGGGAACCTTTATAAATGCCCTGAGGGGCATTAGAAGGGTCTGAGGGCCTTTAGAAAGGTCCTGAGGGTCATTAGAAGGGTCTTGTGGCCTTCATAAGGGTCCTGAAAGGCATTAGAAGGGTCTGGGGGCTTTTAGATGGGTCCTGAGGCAATCTAGAAGGGTCTAGGGGCCTTTACATGGGTCTTGAGGGTCATTAGAAGGGTGTGGAGGCCTTTAGAAAGGCCCTGAAAGGCATTAGAAGGGTCTGGGGCTATTAGATGGGTCCTTAGGCAATCTAGAAGGGTCTGGGGGCCTTTACATGGGTCTTGAGGGTCATTAGAAGGGTGTGGAGGCCTTTAGAAAGGCCCTGAGTGGCTCTTGAAGGGTCTGGGGGCTATTAGAAGCGTCCTGAGGGGGTCCAGAAGGGTCTGGGGGCCTTTTTAAAGGCACTCAGGGGGATTATAAGGGTCTTCCGGCCTTTAGAAAGGCCCTGAGTGGCATTACAAGGGTCTGGGGTCATATAGAAAGGCCCTGAGAGGTTCTAGAATTGTCTGGGGTACTTTAGAAAGGCCCTGAGGGGCATTAGAAGGGTCTGGGGGCCTTTAGAATGGTCCTGAGGGGGTCTAGAAGGGTCTCGAGGCATTTAAAACTGTCCTGAGAGGCTCTAGAAGGGTCTGGGTGCCTTTATAAGGGTCCTGAGGGGCATTAGAAGGGTCTGGGTGCCCTTATAAAATCCCTGAGGGGAATTAGCAGGGTCTGGGGGACTTTAGAAGGGTCCTGAGGGGCTCTATAAGGGTCTGGGGGCCTTTAGAAGGGTCTTCAGGGGCTCTATAAGGGTCTGAGGACCTTTAGAAACGCCCTGTGGGGCATTAGAAGGGTCTGGGGGCCTTTAGAATGCTCCTGAGGGGCAGTAGAAGGGTCTGGGGACCTCTATAAGGGTCCTGACGGGCTCTAGAAGGGTCTGAGGGCCTTTAGAAAGGTCCTGAGGGGCATTAGAAGGGTCTTGTGGCCTTCATAAGGGTCCTGAAAGGCATTGGAAGGGTCTGGGGGCTTTTAGATGGGTCCTGAGGCAATCTAGAAGGGTCTAGGGGCCTTTACATGGGTCTTGAGGGTCATTAGAAGGGTGTGGAGGCCTTTAGAAAGGCCCTGAAAGGCATTAGAAGGGTCTGGGTGCTTTTAGATGGGTCCTGAGGCAATCTAGAAGGGTCTGGGGGCCTTTACATGGGTCTTGAGGGTCATTAGAAGGGTGTGGAGGCCTTTAGAAAGGCCCTGAGTGGCACTAGAAGGGTCTAGGGGGTATTAGAAGCGTCCTGAGGGGGTCTAGAAGGGTCTGGGGGCCTTTAGAAATGACCTGAGGGGCATTAGAAGGGTATGGGGGCCTTTAGAAAGGCCCTGATGGGCATTAGAAGGGTCTGGGGGCCTTTAGAATGGTCCTGAGTGGGTCTAGAAGGGTCTGGAGGCATTTAAAACTGTCCTGAGAGGCTCTAAAAGGGTCTGGGTGCCTTTATAAGGGTCCTGAGGGGCATTAGAAGGGTCTGGGTGCCCTTATAAAAGCCCTGAGGGGAATTAGCTGGGTCTGGGGGCCTTTAGAAGGGTCCTGAGGGGCTCTAGAAGGGTCTGGGGACCTTTAGAAAGGCAATGTGGGGCATTAGAAGGGTCTGGGGGCCTTTAGAATGATCCTGAGGGGCGGTAGAAGGGTCTGGGGACATTTATAAAGGCCCTGACAGGCATTAGAATGGTCTGCGGGATTTAGAAGTGTCCTGAGGAGCTCTAGAATGGTCTGGGAACCTTTATAAATGCCCTGAGGGGCATTAGAATGGTCTGAGGGCCTTTAGAAAGGTCCTGAGGGGCATTAGAAGGGTCTTGTGGCCTTGATAAGTGTCCTGAAAGGCATTAGAAGGGTCTGGGGGCTTTTAGATGGGTCCTCAGGCAATCTAGAAGGGTCTGGGGGCCTTTACATGGGTCTTGAGGGTCATTAGAAGGGTGTGGAGGCCTTTAGAAAGGCCCTTATGGGCTCTAGAAGGGTCTGGGGGCTATTAGAAGCGTCCTGAGGGTGTCCAGAAGGGTCTGGGGGCATTTTTAAAGGCCCTCAGGGGGATTATAAGGGTCTCACGGCCTTTAGAAAGGCCCTGAGTGGCATTAGAAGGGTCTGTGTGCCTTTAGAAATGACCTGAGGGGCATTAGAAGGGTATGGGAGCCTTTAGAAAGGCCCTGAGGGGCATTAGAAGGGTCTGGGGGCCTTTAGAATGGTCCTGAGGGGGTCTAGAAGGGTCTGGAGGCATTTAAAACTGTCCTGAGAGGCTCTAGAAGGGTCTGGGTGCCTTTATAAGGGTCCTGAGGGGCATTAGAATGGTCTGGGTGCCTTTATAAAAGCCCTGAGGGGAATTACCAGGGTCTGGGGGACTTTAGAAGGGTCCTGAGGGGCTCTATAAGGGTCTTGGGGCCTTTAGAAGGGTCTTCAGGGGCTCTAGAAGGGTCTGAGGACCTTTATAAAGGCCCTGTGGGGCATTAGAAGGGTCTGGGGGCCTTTAGAATGTTCCTGAGGGGCAGTAGAAGGGTCTGAGGACCTTTAGAAAGGCCCTGGACGGGCATTAGAATGGTCTGCGGGCCTTTAGAAATGTCCTGAGGGGCTCTAGAATGGTCTGGGGGCCTTTATAAGGGTCTTGACGGTCTCTAGAAGGGTCTGGGAACATTTATAAATGCCCTGAGGGGCATTAGAAGGGTCTGAGGGCCTTTAGAAAGGTCCTGAGGGTCATTAGAAGGGTCTTGTGGCATTCATAAGGGTCCTGAAAGGCATTAGAAGGGTCTGGGGGATTTAGATGGGTCCTGAGGCAATCTAGAAGGGTCTAGGGGCCTTTAAATGGGTCTTGAGGGTCATTAGAAGGGTGTGGAGGCCTTTAGAAAGGCCCTGAAAGGCATTAGAAGGGTCTGGGGGCCTTTAGATGGGTCCTGAGGCAATCTAGAAGGGTCTGGGGGCCTTTAGATTGGTCCTGAGGCAATCTAGAATGGTCTGGGGGCCTTTACATGGGTCTTGAGGGTCATTAGAAGGGTGTGGATGCCTTTAGAAAGGCCCTGAGGAGCTCTAGAAGGGTCTGGGGGCTATTAGAAGCGTCCTGAGGGGGTCCAGAAGGGTCTGAGGGCCTTTTTAAAGGCCCTCAGGGGGATTATAAGGGTCTCGCGGCCTTTAGAAAGGCCCTGAGTAGCATTACAAGGGCCTGGGGTCATATAGAAAGGTCCTGAGAAATTCTAGAAGTGTCTGGGGTACTTTAGAAAGGCCCTGAGGTGCATTAGAATGGTCTGGGGGCCTTTAGAATGGTCCTGAGGGGGTTTAGAAGGGTCTGGAGGCATTTAAAACTGTCCTGAGAGGCTCTAGAAGGGTCTGGGTGCCTTTATAAGGGTCCTGAGGGGCATTAGAAGGGTCTGGGTGCCCTTATAAAAGCCCTGAGGGGAATTAGCAGGGTCTGGGGGACTTTAGAAGGGTCCTGAGGAGCTCTATAAGGGTCTGGGGGCCTTTAGAAGGGTCTTCAGGGGTTCTAGAGAGGTCTGGGGTCCTTTAGAAAGGCCCTGTGGGGAATTAGCAGGGTCTTGGGGCCTTTAGAATTCTCTTGAGGGGCAGTAGAAGGGTCTGGGGACCTTTATAAGGGTCCTGACGGGCTCTAGAAGGGTCTGAGGGCCTTTAGAAAGGTCCTGAGGGGCATTAGAAGGGTCTTGTGGCCTTCATAAGGGTTCTGAAAGGCATTAGAAGGGTCTGGGGGCTTTTAGATGGGTCCTGAGGCAATCTAGAAGGGTCTAGGGGCCTTTACATGGGTCTTGAGGGTCATTAGAAGGGTGTGGAGGCCTTTAAAAAGGCCCTGAGGGGCACTAGAAGGGTCTGGGGGCTATTAGAAGCGTCCTGAGGGGGTCTAGAAGGGTCTGGGAGCCATTAGAAATGACCTGAGGGGCATTAGAAGGCTATGGGGGCCTTTAGAAAGGCCCTGATGAGCATTAGAATGGTCTGCGGGATTTAGAAGTGTCCTGAGGGGCTCTGGAATGGTCTGGGGGCCAATATAAGTGTCCTGACGGGCTCTAGAAGGGTCTGGGAACCTTTATAAATGCCCTGAGGGGCATTAGAAGGGTCTGAGGGCCTTTAGAAAGGTCCTGAGGGGCATTAGAAGGGTCTTGTGGCCTTGATAATTGTCCTGAAATGCATTAGAAGGGTCTGGGGGCTTTTAGATGGGTCCTCAGGCAATCTAGAAGGGTCTGGGTGCCTTTACATGGGTCTTGAGTGTCATTAGAAGGGTGAGGAGGCCTTTAGAAAGGCCCTGAGGGGCACTAGAAGGGTCTGGGGGCTATTAGAAGCGTCCTGAGGGGGTCTAGAAGGGTCTGGGAGCCTTTAGAAATGACCTGAGGGGCATTAGAAGGGTATGGGGGCCTTTAGAAAGGCCCTGAGGGGCTCTAGAAGGGTCTGGGGGCTATTAGAAGAGTCCTGAGGGGGTCCAGAATGGTCTGGGGGCCTTTTTAAAGGCCCTCAGGGGGATTATAAGGGTCTCGCGGCCTTTAGAAAGGCCCTGAGTGGCATTAGAAGGGTCTGGGTGCCTTTAGAAATGACCTGAGGGGCATTAGAAGGGTATGGGAGCCTTTAGAAAGGCCCTGAGGGGCATTAGAAGGGTCTGGGGGCCTTTAGAATGGTCCTGAGGGGGTCTAGAAGGGTCTGGAGGCATTTAAAACTGTCCTGAGAGGCTCTAGAAGGGTCTGGGTGCCTTTATAAGGGTCCTGAGGGGCATTAGAAGGGTCTGGGTGCCCTTATGAAAGCCTTAAGGGTAATTAGCAGGGTCTGGGGGACTTTAGAAGGGTCCTGAGGAGCTCTATAAGGGTCTGGGGGCCTTTAGAAGGGTCTTCACGGGCTCTAGAAGGGTCTGGGGACCTTTAGAAAGGCCCTGTGGGGCATTAGAAGGGTCTGGGGGCCTTTAGGATGCTCCTGAGGGACAGTATAAGGGTCTGTGGACATTTATATGTGTCCTGACGGGCTCTAGAATGGTCTGGGAACCTTTATAAATGCCCTGAGGGGCATTAGAACGGTCTGAGGGGCATTAGAAAGGTCCTGAGGGGCATTAGAAGGGTCTTGTGGCCTTCATAAGGGTCCTGAAAGGCATTAGAAGGCTCTGGGTGCTTTTAGATGGGTCCTGAGGCAATCTAGAAGGGTCTAGGGGCCTTTACATGGGTCTTGAGTGTCCTTAGAAGGGTGTGGAGGCCTTTAGAAAGGCCCTGATGGGCTCTAGAAGGGTCTGGGGGCTATTAGAAGCGTCCTGAGGGGGTCCAGAAGGGTCTGGGTGCCTTTTTAAAGGCCCTCAAGGGGAATTATAAGGGTCTCGCGGCCTTTAGAAAGGCCCTGAGAGGCATTACAAGGGCCTGGGGTCATATATAAAGGCCCTGAGAGGTTCTAGAAGTGTCTGGGGTACTTTAGAAAGGCCCTGATGGGCATTAGAAGGGTCTGGGGGCCTTTAGAAGGGTCCTGAGGGGGTCTAGAAGGGTCTGGAGGCATTTAAAACTGTCCTGAGAGGCTCTAGAAGGGTCTGGGTGCCTTTATAAGGGTCCTGAGGGGCATTAGAAGGGTCTGGGTGCCCTTATAAAAGCCCTGAAAGGAATTAACAGGGTCTGGGGGCCTTTAGAAGTGTCCTGAGGGGCTCTATAAGGGTCTGGGGGCCTTTAGAAGGGTCTTCAGGGGCTCTAGAAGGGTCTGGGGACCTTTAGAAAGGCCCTGTGGGGCATTAGAAGGGTCTGGGGGCCTTTAGAATGCTCCTGAGGGGCAGTAGAAGGGTCTGGGTACCTTTAGAAAGGCCCTGATGGGCATTAGAATGGTCTGCGGGCCTTTAGAAGTGTCCTGAGGGGCTCTAGAATGGTCTGGGGGCCTTTATAAGTGTCCTGACGGGCTCTAGAAGGGTCTGGGAACCTTTATAAATGCCCTGATGGGCATTAGAAGGGTCTGAGGGCCTTTAGAAAGGTCCTGAGGGGCATTAGAAGGGTCTGAGGGCCTTGATAAGGGTCCTGAAAGGCATTAGAAGGGTCTGGGGGCTTTTAGATGGGTCCTCAGGCAATCTAGAAGGGTCTGGTGGCCTTTACATGGGTCTTGAGGGTCATTAGAAGGGTGTGGAGGCCTTTAGAAAGGCCCTGAGGTGCTCTAGAAGGGTCTGGGGGCTATTAGAAGCGTCCTGAGGGGGTCCAGAATGGTCTGGGGTCCTTTTTAAAGGCCCTCAGGGGGATTATAAGGGTCTCGCGGCCTTTAGAAAGGCCCTGAGTGGCATTACAATGGTCTGGGGTCATATATAAAGGCCCTGAGAGGTTCTAGAAGTGTCTGGGGTACTTTAGAAAGGCCCTGAGTGGCATTAGAAGGGTCTGGGTGCCTTTAGAAAGGCCCTGAGGGGAATTAGAAGGGTCTGGGGGCCTTTCGAATGGTCGTGAGGGGGTCTAGAAGGATCTGGAGGCCTTTAAAACTGTCCTGAGAGGCTCTAGAAGGGTCTGGGTGCCTTTATAAGGGTCCTGAGGGGCATTAGAACGGTCTGGGTGCCCTTATAAAAGCCCTGAGAGGAATTAGCAGGGTCTGGGGGACTTTAGAAGGGTCCTGAGGGGCTCTATAAGGGTCTGCGGGCCTTTAGAAGGGTCTTCAGGGGCTCTAGAAGGGTCTGGGGACCTTTAGAAAGGCCCTGTGGGGCATTAGAAGGGTCTGGGGGCCTTTAGAATGCTCCTGAGGGGATCTAAAAGGGTCTGGGAACCTTTATAACTGCCCTGAGGGGCATTAGAACGGTCTAAGGGCCTTTAGAAAGGTCCTGAGGGTCATTAGAAGGGTCTTGTGGCCTTCATAAGGGTCCTGAAAGGCATTGGAAGGGTCTGGGGGCTTTTAGATGGGTCCTGAGGCAATCTAGAAGGGTCTAGGGGCCTTTACATGGGTCTTGAGGGTCATTAGAAGGGTGTGGAGGCCTTTAGAAAGGCCCTGAAAGGCATTAGAAGGGTCTGGGGGCCTTTAGATGGGTCCTGAGGCAATCTAGAAGGGTCTGGGGGCCTTTACATGGGTCTTGAGGGTCATTAGAAGGGTGTGGATGCATTTAGAAAGGCCCTGAGGAGCTCTAGAAGGGTCTGGGGTCTATTAGAAGCGTCCTGAGGGGGTCCAGAAGGGTCTGGGGGCATTTTTAAAGGCCCTCAGGGGGATTATAAGGGTCTCGCGACCTTTAGAAAGGCCCTGAGTGGCATTAGAAGGGTCTGGGTGCCTTTAGAAATGACGTGAGGGGCATTACAAAAGTATAGGGGCCTTTAGAAAGGCCCTGAGGGGCATTAGAAGGGTCTGGGGGCCTTTAGAATGGTCCTGAGGGGGGTCTAGAATCGTCTGGAGGCATTTAAAACTGTCCTGAGAGGCTCTAGAAGGGTCTGGGTGCCTTTATAAGGGTCCTGAGGGGCATTAGAAGGGTCTGGGTGCCCTCATAAAAGCCCTGCGGGGAATTAGCAGGGTCTGGGGGAATTTAGAAGGGTCCTGAGGGGCTCTATAAGGGTCTGGGGGCCTTTAGAAGGGTCTTCAGGGGCTCTAGAAGGGTCTGGGGACCTTTAGAAAGGCGCTGTGGGGCATTAGAAGGGTCTGGGGGCCTTTAGAATGCTCCTGAGGGGCAGTAGAAGGGTCTGGGGTCCTTTATAAAGGCCCTGACGGGCATTAGAAAGGTCTGCGGGCCTTTAGAAGTGTCCTGAGGGGCTCTAGAATTGTCTGGTTGCCTTTATAAGGGTCCTGACGGGCTCTAGAAGGGTCTGGGAACCTTTATAAATGCCCTGAGGGGCATTAGAAGGGTCTGAGGGCCTTTAGAAAGGTCCTGAGGGGCATTAGAAGGGTCTTGTGGCCTTGATAAGGGTCCTGAAAGGCATTAGAAGGGTCTGGGGGCTTTTAGATGGGTCCTCAGGCAATCTAGAAGGGTCTGGGGGCCTTTACATGGGTCTTGAGGGTCATTAGAAGGGTGTGGAGGCCTTTAGTAAGGCGCTGAGGGGCTCTGGAAGGGTCTGGGGGCTATTAGAAGCGTCCTGAGGGGGTCCAGAAGGGTCTGGGGGCCTTTTTAAAGGCCCTCAGGGGGATTATAAGGGTCTCGCGGCTTTTAGAAAGGCCCTGAGTGGCATTACAAGGGTCTGGGGTCATATAGAAAGGCCCTGAGAGGTTCTAGAAGTGTCTGGGGTACTTTAGAAATGCCCTGAGGGGCATTAGAAGGGTCTGGGGGCCTTTAGAATTGTCTTCAGGGGCTCTAGAAGGGTCTGGGGACCTTTAGAATGGCCCTGTGGGGTATTAGAAGGGTCTGGGGGCCTTTAGAATGCTCCTGAGGGGATCTAAAAGTGTCTGGGAACCTTTATAACTGCCCTGAGGGGCATTAGAAGGGTCTGAGGGCCTTTAGAAAGGTCCTGAGGGTCATTAGAAGGGTCTTGTGGCCTTCATAAGGGTCCTGAAAGACATTAGAAGGGTCTGGGGGCTTTTAGATGGGTCCTGAGGCAATCTAGAAGGGTCTAGGGGACTTTAAATGGGTCTTTAGGGTCATTAGAAGGGTGTGGAGGCCTTTAGAAAGGCCCTGAAAGGCATTAGAAGGGTCTGGGGGCCTTTAGATGGGTCCTGAGGCAATCTAGAAGGGTCTGGGGGCCTTTACATGGGTCTTGAGGGTCATTAGAAGGGTGTGGATGCCTTTAGAAAGGCCCTGAGGAGCTCTAGAAGGGTCTGGGGTCTATTAGAAGCGTCCTGAGTGGGTCCAGAAGGGTCTGGGGGCATTTTTAAAGGCCCTCAGGGGGATTATAAGGGTCTCGCGACCTTTAGAAAGGCCCTGAGTGGCATTAGAAGGGTCTGGGTGCCTTTAGAAATGACGTGAGGGGCATTACAAAAGTATGGGGGCCATTAGAAAGGCCCTGAAAGGCATTAGAAGGGTCTGGGGGCCTTTAGAATGGTCCTGAGGGGGGTCTAGAATCGTCTCGAGGCATTTAAAACTGTCCTGAGAGGCTCTAGAAGGGTCTGGGTGCCTTTATAAGGGTCCTGAGGGGCATTAGAAGGGTCTGGGTGCCCTTATAAAAGCCCTGCGGGGAATTAGCAGGGTCTGGGGGAATTTAGAAGGGTCCTGAGGGGCTCTATAAGGGTCTGGGGGCCTTTAGAAGGGTCTTCAGGGGCTCTAGAAGGGTCTGGGGACCTTTAGAAAGGCCCTGTGGGGCATTAGAAGGGTCTGGGGGCCTTTAGAATGCTCCTGAGGGGCAGTAGAAGGGTCTGGGGTCCTTTATAAAGGCCCTGACGGGCATTAGAATGGTCTGCGGGCCATTATAAGTGTCCTGAGGGGCTCTAGAATGGTCTGGGGGCCTTTATAAGGGTCCTGACGGGCTCTAGAAGGGTCTGGGAACCTTTCTAAATGCCCTGAGGGGCATTAGAAGGGTCTGAGGGCCTTTAGAAAGGTCCTGAGGGGCATTAGAAGGGTCTTGTGGCCTTCATAAGGGTCCTGAAAGGCATTAGAAGGGTCTGGGGGCTTTTAGATGGGTCCTAAGGCAATCTAGAAGGGTCTAGGGGCCTTTACATGGGCCTTGAGGGGCATTAGAATGGTCTGAGGGCCTTTAGAATGGTCCTGAGGGGCATTACAAGGGTCTGGGGGCTTTTAGATGGGTCCTGAGGCAATCTAGAAGGGTCTGAGGGCCTTTACATGGGTCTTGATGGTCATTAGAAGAGTGTGGATGCCTTTAGAAAGGCGCTGAGGGGCTCTAGAAGGGTCTGGGGGCTATTAGAAGCGTCCTGAGGGGGTCCAGAAGGGTCTGGGGGCCTTTTTAAAGGCCCTCAGTGGGATTATAAGGGTCTCGCGGCTTTTAGAAAGGCCCTGAGCGGCATTTCAAGGGTCTGGCGTCATATAGAAAGGCCCTGAGAGGTTCTAGAAGTGTCTGGGGTACTTTAGAAATGCCCTGAGGGGCATTAGAAGGGTCTGGGGGCCTTTAGAATGGTCCTGAGGGGTTCTAGAAGGGTCTGGAGGCATTTAAAACTGTCCTGAGAGCCTCTAGAAGGGTCTGGGTGCCTTTATAAGGGTCCTGAGGGGCTTTAGAAGGGTCTGGGTGCCCTTATAAAAGCCCTGAGCGGAATTAGCAGGGTCTGGGGGACTTTAGAAGGGTCCTGAGGGGCTCTAGAAGGGTCTGGGGACCTTTAGAAAGGCCCTGTCGGGCATTAGAAGGGTCTGGGAACCTTTAGAATGCTCCTGAGGGGCTCTATAAGGGTCTGGGGACCTTTATAAGTGTCCTGACTGGCTCTAGAAGGGTCTGGGAACCTTTATAAATGCCCTGAGGGGCATTAGAAGGGTCTGAGGGCCTTTAGAAAGGTCCTGAGGGTCATTAGAAGGGTCTTGTGGCCTTCATAAGGGTCCTGAAAGGCATTAGAAGGGTCTGGGGGCTTTTAGATGGGTCCTGAGGCAATCTAGAAGGGTCTAGGGGCCTTTACATGGGTCTTGAGGGTCATTAGAAGGGTGTGGAGGCCTTTAGAAAGGCCCTGAAAGGCATTAGAAGGGTCTGGGGCTATTAGATGGGTCCTTAGGCAATCTAGAAGGGTCTGGGGGCCTTTACATGGGTCTTGAGGGTCATTAGAAGGGTGTGGAGGCCTTTAGAAAGGCCCTGAGTGGCTCTTGAAGGGTCTGGGGGCTATTAGAAGCGTCCTGAGGGGGTCCAGAAGGGTCTGGGGGCCTTTTTAAAGGCACTCAGGGGGATTATAAGGGTCTTCCGGCCTTTAGAAAGGCCCTGAGTGGCATTACAAGGGTCTGGGGTCATATAGAAAGGCCCTGAGAGGTTCTAGAATTGTCTGGGGTACTTTAGAAAGGCCCTGAGGGGCATTAGAAGGGTCTGGGGGCCTTTAGAATGGTCCTGAGGGGGTCTAGAAGGGTCTCGAGGCATTTAAAACTGTCCTGAGAGGCTCTAGAAGGGTCTGGGTGCCTTTATAAGGGTCCTGAGGGGCATTAGAAGGGTCTGGGTGCCCTTATAAAATCCCTGAGGGGAATTAGCAGGGTCTGGGGGACTTTAGAAGGGTCCTGAGGGGCTCTATAAGGGTCTGGGGGCCTTTAGAAGGGTCTTCAGGGGCTCTATAAGGGTCTGAGGACCTTTAGAAACGCCCTGTGGGGCATTAGAAGGGTCTGGGGGCCTTTAGAATGCTCCTGAGGGGCAGTAGAAGGGTCTGGGGACCTCTATAAGGGTCCTGACGGGCTCTAGAAGGGTCTGAGGGCCTTTAGAAAGGTCCTGAGGGGCATTAGAAGGGTCTTGTGGCCTTCATAAGGGTCCTGAAAGGCATTGGAAGGGTCTGGGGGCTTTTAGATGGGTCCTGAGGCAATCTAGAAGGGTCTAGGGGCCTTTACATGGGTCTTGAGGGTCATTAGAAGGGTGTGGAGGCCTTTAGAAAGGCCCTGAAAGGCATTAGAAGGGTCTGGGTGCTTTTAGATGGGTCCTGAGGCAATCTAGAAGGGTCTGGGGGCCTTTACATGGGTCTTGAGGGTCATTAGAAGGGTGTGGAGGCCTTTAGAAAGGCCCTGAGTGGCACTAGAAGGGTCTAGGGGGTATTAGAAGCGTCCTGAGGGGGTCTAGAAGGGTCTGGGGGCCTTTAGAAATGACCTGAGGGGCATTAGAAGGGTATGGGGGCCTTTAGAAAGGCCCTGATGGGCATTAGAAGGGTCTGGGGGCCTTTAGAATGGTCCTGAGTGGGTCTAGAAGGGTCTGGAGGCATTTAAAACTGTCCTGAGAGGCTCTAAAAGGGTCTGGGTGCCTTTATAAGGGTCCTGAGGGGCATTAGAAGGGTCTGGGTGCCCTTATAAAAGCCCTGAGGGGAATTAGCTGGGTCTGGGGGCCTTTAGAAGGGTCCTGAGGGGCTCTAGAAGGGTCTGGGGACCTTTAGAAAGGCAATGTGGGGCATTAGAAGGGTCTGGGGGCCTTTAGAATGATCCTGAGGGGCGGTAGAAGGGTCTGGGGACATTTATAAAGGCCCTGACAGGCATTAGAATGGTCTGCGGGATTTAGAAGTGTCCTGAGGAGCTCTAGAATGGTCTGGGAACCTTTATAAATGCCCTGAGGGGCATTAGAATGGTCTGAGGGCCTTTAGAAAGGTCCTGAGGGGCATTAGAAGGGTCTTGTGGCCTTGATAAGTGTCCTGAAAGGCATTAGAAGGGTCTGGGGGCTTTTAGATGGGTCCTCAGGCAATCTAGAAGGGTCTGGGGGCCTTTACATGGGTCTTGAGGGTCATTAGAAGGGTGTGGAGGCCTTTAGAAAGGCCCTTATGGGCTCTAGAAGGGTCTGGGGGCTATTAGAAGCGTCCTGAGGGTGTCCAGAAGGGTCTGGGGGCATTTTTAAAGGCCCTCAGGGGGATTATAAGGGTCTCACGGCCTTTAGAAAGGCCCTGAGTGGCATTAGAAGGGTCTGTGTGCCTTTAGAAATGACCTGAGGGGCATTAGAAGGGTATGGGAGCCTTTAGAAAGGCCCTGAGGGGCATTAGAAGGGTCTGGGGGCCTTTAGAATGGTCCTGAGGGGGTCTAGAAGGGTCTGGAGGCATTTAAAACTGTCCTGAGAGGCTCTAGAAGGGTCTGGGTGCCTTTATAAGGGTCCTGAGGGGCATTAGAATGGTCTGGGTGCCTTTATAAAAGCCCTGAGGGGAATTACCAGGGTCTGGGGGACTTTAGAAGGGTCCTGAGGGGCTCTATAAGGGTCTTGGGGCCTTTAGAAGGGTCTTCAGGGGCTCTAGAAGGGTCTGAGGACCTTTATAAAGGCCCTGTGGGGCATTAGAAGGGTCTGGGGGCCTTTAGAATGTTCCTGAGGGGCAGTAGAAGGGTCTGAGGACCTTTAGAAAGGCCCTGGACGGGCATTAGAATGGTCTGCGGGCCTTTAGAAATGTCCTGAGGGGCTCTAGAATGGTCTAGGGGCCTTTATAAGGGTCTTGACGGTCTCTAGAAGGGTCTGGGAACATTTATAAATGCCCTGAGGGGCATTAGAAGGGTCTGAGGGCCTTTAGAAAGGTCCTGAGGGTCATTAGAAGGGTCTTGTGGCATTCATAAGGGTCCTGAAAGGCATTAGAAGGGTCTGGGGGATTTAGATGGGTCCTGAGGCAATCTAGAAGGGTCTAGGGGCCTTTAAATGGGTCTTGAGGGTCATTAGAAGGGTGTGGAGGCCTTTAGAAAGGCCCTGAAAGGCATTAGAAGGGTCTGGGGGCCTTTAGATGGGTCCTGAGGCAATCTAGAAGGGTCTGGGGGCCTTTAGATTGGTCCTGAGGCAATCTAGAATGGTCTGGGGGCCTTTACATGGGTCTTGAGGGTCATTAGAAGGGTGTGGATGCCTTTAGAAAGGCCCTGAGGAGCTCTAGAAGGGTCTGGGGGCTATTAGAAGCGTCCTGAGGGGGTCCAGAAGGGTCTGAGGGCCTTTTTAAAGGCCCTCAGGGGGATTATAAGGGTCTCGCGGCCTTTAGAAAGGCCCTGAGTAGCATTACAAGGGCCTGGGGTCATATAGAAAGGTCCTGAGAAATTCTAGAAGTGTCTGGGGTACTTTAGAAAGGCCCTGAGGTGCATTAGAATGGTCTGGGGGCCTTTAGAATGGTCCTGAGGGGGTTTAGAAGGGTCTGGAGGCATTTAAAACTGTCCTGAGAGGCTCTAGAAGGGTCTGGGTGCCTTTATAAGGGTCCTGAGGGGCATTAGAAGGGTCTGGGTGCCCTTATAAAAGCCCTGAGGGGAATTAGCAGGGTCTGGGGGACTTTAGAAGGGTCCTGAGGAGCTCTATAAGGGTCTGGGGGCCTTTAGAAGGGTCTTCAGGGGTTCTAGAGAGGTCTGGGGTCCTTTAGAAAGGCCCTGTGGGGAATTAGCAGGGTCTTGGGGCCTTTAGAATTCTCTTGAGGGGCAGTAGAAGGGTCTGGGGACCTTTATAAGGGTCCTGACGGGCTCTAGAAGGGTCTGAGGGCCTTTAGAAAGGTCCTGAGGGGCATTAGAAGGGTCTTGTGGCCTTCATAAGGGTTCTGAAAGGCATTAGAAGGGTCTGGGGGCTTTTAGATGGGTCCTGAGGCAATCTAGAAGGGTCTAGGGGCCTTTACATGGGTCTTGAGGGTCATTAGAAGGGTGTGGAGGCCTTTAAAAAGGCCCTGAGGGGCACTAGAAGGGTCTGGGGGCTATTAGAAGCGTCCTGAGGGGGTCTAGAAGGGTCTGGGAGCCATTAGAAATGACCTGAGGGGCATTAGAAGGCTATGGGGGCCTTTAGAAAGGCCCTGATGAGCATTAGAATGGTCTGCGGGATTTAGAAGTGTCCTGAGGGGCTCTGGAATGGTCTGGGGGCCAATATAAGTGTCCTGACGGGCTCTAGAAGGGTCTGGGAACCTTTATAAATGCCCTGAGGGGCATTAGAAGGGTCTGAGGGCCTTTAGAAAGGTCCTGAGGGGCATTAGAAGGGTCTTGTGGCCTTGATAATTGTCCTGAAATGCATTAGAAGGGTCTGGGGGCTTTTAGATGGGTCCTCAGGCAATCTAGAAGGGTCTGGGTGCCTTTACATGGGTCTTGAGTGTCATTAGAAGGGTGAGGAGGCCTTTAGAAAGGCCCTGAGGGGCACTAGAAGGGTCTGGGGGCTATTAGAAGCGTCCTGAGGGGGTCTAGAAGGGTCTGGGAGCCTTTAGAAATGACCTGAGGGGCATTAGAAGGGTATGGGGGCCTTTAGAAAGGCCCTGAGGGGCTCTAGAAGGGTCTGGGGGCTATTAGAAGAGTCCTGAGGGGGTCCAGAATGGTCTGGGGGCCTTTTTAAAGGCCCTCAGGGGGATTATAAGGGTCTCGCGGCCTTTAGAAAGGCCCTGAGTGGCATTAGAAGGGTCTGGGTGCCTTTAGAAATGACCTGAGGGGCATTAGAAGGGTATGGGAGCCTTTAGAAAGGCCCTGAGGGGCATTAGAAGGGTCTGGGGGCCTTTAGAATGGTCCTGAGGGGGTCTAGAAGGGTCTGGAGGCATTTAAAACTGTCCTGAGAGGCTCTAGAAGGGTCTGGGTGCCTTTATAAGGGTCCTGAGGGGCATTAGAAGGGTCTGGGTGCCCTTATGAAAGCCTTAAGGGTAATTAGCAGGGTCTGGGGGACTTTAGAAGGGTCCTGAGGAGCTCTATAAGGGTCTGGGGGCCTTTAGAAGGGTCTTCACGGGCTCTAGAAGGGTCTGGGGACCTTTAGAAAGGCCCTGTGGGGCATTAGAAGGGTCTGGGGGCCTTTAGGATGCTCCTGAGGGACAGTATAAGGGTCTGTGGACATTTATATGTGTCCTGACGGGCTCTAGAATGGTCTGGGAACCTTTATAAATGCCCTGAGGGGCATTAGAACGGTCTGAGGGGCATTAGAAAGGTCCTGAGGGGCATTAGAAGGGTCTTGTGGCCTTCATAAGGGTCCTGAAAGGCATTAGAAGGCTCTGGGTGCTTTTAGATGGGTCCTGAGGCAATCTAGAAGGGTCTAGGGGCCTTTACATGGGTCTTGAGTGTCCTTAGAAGGGTGTGGAGGCCTTTAGAAAGGCCCTGATGGGCTCTAGAAGGGTCTGGGGGCTATTAGAAGCGTCCTGAGGGGGTCCAGAAGGGTCTGGGTGCCTTTTTAAAGGCCCTCAAGGGGAATTATAAGGGTCTCGCGGCCTTTAGAAAGGCCCTGAGAGGCATTACAAGGGCCTGGGGTCATATATAAAGGCCCTGAGAGGTTCTAGAAGTGTCTGGGGTACTTTAGAAAGGCCCTGATGGGCATTAGAAGGGTCTGGGGGCCTTTAGAAGGGTCCTGAGGGGGTCTAGAAGGGTCTGGAGGCATTTAAAACTGTCCTGAGAGGCTCTAGAAGGGTCTGGGTGCCTTTATAAGGGTCCTGAGGGGCATTAGAAGGGTCTGGGTGCCCTTATAAAAGCCCTGAAAGGAATTAACAGGGTCTGGGGGCCTTTAGAAGTGTCCTGAGGGGCTCTATAAGGGTCTGGGGGCCTTTAGAAGGGTCTTCAGGGGCTCTAGAAGGGTCTGGGGACCTTTAGAAAGGCCCTGTGGGGCATTAGAAGGGTCTGGGGGCCTTTAGAATGCTCCTGAGGGGCAGTAGAAGGGTCTGGGTACCTTTAGAAAGGCCCTGATGGGCATTAGAATGGTCTGCGGGCCTTTAGAAGTGTCCTGAGGGGCTCTAGAATGGTCTGGGGGCCTTTATAAGTGTCCTGACGGGCTCTAGAAGGGTCTGGGAACCTTTATAAATGCCCTGATGGGCATTAGAAGGGTCTGAGGGCCTTTAGAAAGGTCCTGAGGGGCATTAGAAGGGTCTGAGGGCCTTGATAAGGGTCCTGAAAGGCATTAGAAGGGTCTGGGGGCTTTTAGATGGGTCCTCAGGCAATCTAGAAGGGTCTGGTGGCCTTTACATGGGTCTTGAGGGTCATTAGAAGGGTGTGGAGGCCTTTAGAAAGGCCCTGAGGTGCTCTAGAAGGGTCTGGGGGCTATTAGAAGCGTCCTGAGGGGGTCCAGAATGGTCTGGGGTCCTTTTTAAAGGCCCTCAGGGGGATTATAAGGGTCTCGCGGCCTTTAGAAAGGCCCTGAGTGGCATTACAATGGTCTGGGGTCATATATAAAGGCCCTGAGAGGTTCTAGAAGTGTCTGGGGTACTTTAGAAAGGCCCTGAGTGGCATTAGAAGGGTCTGGGTGCCTTTAGAAAGGCCCTGAGGGGAATTAGAAGGGTCTGGGGGCCTTTCGAATGGTCGTGAGGGGGTCTAGAAGGATCTGGAGGCCTTTAAAACTGTCCTGAGAGGCTCTAGAAGGGTCTGGGTGCCTTTATAAGGGTCCTGAGGGGCATTAGAACGGTCTGGGTGCCCTTATAAAAGCCCTGAGAGGAATTAGCAGGGTCTGGGGGACTTTAGAAGGGTCCTGAGGGGCTCTATAAAGGTCTGGGGGCCTTTAGAAGGGTCTTCAAGGGCTCTAGAAGGGTCTCGGGACATTTAGAAAGGCCTTGTGGGGCATTAGAAGGGTCTTGGGGCCTTTAGAATGCTCCTGAGGGGCAATAGAAGGGTCTGGGGACCTTTATAAGGCCCTGATGGGCATTAGAATGGTCTGCAGGCCTTTAGAAGTGTCCTGAGGGGCTCTAGAATGGTCTGGGGTCCTTTATAAGGGTCCTGACGGGCTCTAGAAGGGTCTGGGAACCTTTATAAATGCCCTGAGGGGCATTAGAAGGGTCTGAGGGCCTTTAGAAAGGTCCTGAGGGGCATTAGAAGGGTCTTGTGGCCTTCATAAGGGTCCTGAAAGGCATTAGAAGGGTCTGGGGGCTTTTAGATGGGTCCTGAGGCAATCTAGAAGGGTCTAGGGGCCTTTACATGGGTCTTGAGGGTCATTAGAAGGGTGTGGAGGCCTTTAGAAAGGCCCTGAAAGGCATTAGAAGGGTCTGGGGGCATTTAGATGGGTCCTGAGGCAATCTAGAAGGGTCTGGGGGCCTTTGCATGGGTCTTGAGGGTCATTAGAAGGGTGTGGATGCCTTTAGAAAGGCCCTGAGGGGCACTAGAAGGGTCTGGGGGCTATTAGAAGCGTCCTGAGGGGGTCTAGAAGGGTCTGGGGGCCTTTAGAAATGACCTGAGGGGCATTAGAAGGGTATGGGGGCCTTTAGAAAGGCCCTGATGGGCATTAGAAGGGTCTGGGGGCCTTTAAAATGGTCCTGAGTGGGTCTAGAAGGGTCTGGAGGCATTTAAAACTGTCCTGAGAGGCTCTAGAAGAGTCTGGGTGCCTTTATAAGGGTCCTGAGGGGCATTAGAAGGGTCTGGGTGCCCTTATAAAAGCCCTGAAAGGAATTAACAGGGTCTGGGGGCCTTTAGAAGGGTCCTGAGGGGCTCTATAAGGGTCTGGGGGCCTTTAGAATGGTCTTCAGGGGCTCTAGAAGGGTCTGGGGACCTTTAGAAAGGCCCTGTGGGGCATTAGAAGGGTCTGGGGGCCTTTAGAATGCTCCTGAGAGGCAGTAGAAGGGTCTGGGGACCTTTAGAAAGGACCTGACGGGCATTAGAATGGTCTGCGGGATTTAGAAGTGTCCTGAGGGGCTCTAGAATGGTCTGGGAACCTTTATAAATGCCCTGAGGGGCATTAGAAGGGTCTGAGGGCCTTTAGAAAGGTCCTGAGGGGCATTAGAAGGGTCTTGTGGCCTTCATAAGGGTCCTGAAAGGCATTAGAAGGGTCTGGGGGCTTTTAGATGGGTCCTGAGGCAATCTAGAAGGGTCTAGGGGCCTTTACATGGGTCTTGAGGGTCATTAGAAGGGTGTGGAGGCCTTTAGAAAGGCTCTGAAAGGCATTAGAAGGGTCTGGGGGCTTTTAGATGGGTCCTGAGGCAATCTAGAAGGGTCTGGGGGCCTTTACGTGGGTCTTGAGGGTCATTAGAAGGGTGTGGAGGCCTTTAGAAAGGCCCTGAGGGGCTCTAGAAGGGTCTGGGGGCTATTAGAAGCGTCCTGAGGGGGTCCAGAATGGTCTGGGGGCCTTTAGAAATGACCTGAGGGGCATTAGAAGGGTATGGGGACCTTTAGAAAGGCCCTGAGGGGCATTAGAAGGGTCTGGGGGCCTTTAGAATGGTCCTGAAGGGGTCGAGAAGGGTCTGGAGGCATTTAAAACTGTCCTGAGAGGCTCTAGAAGGGTCTGGGTGACTTTATAAGGGTCCTGAGGGGCATTAGAAGGGTCTGGGTGCCCTTATGAAAGCCCTGAGGGGAATTAGCAGGGTCTGGGTGCCTTTAGAAGGGTCCTGAGGGGCTCTATAAGGGTCTGGGGGCCTTTAGAAGGGTCTTCAGGGGCTCTAGAAGGGTCTGGGGACCTTTATAAATGCCCTGAGGGGCATTAGAAGGGTCTGAGGGCCTTTAGAAAGGTCCTGAGGGGCATTACAAGGGTCTTGTGGCCTTCATAAGGGTCCTGAAAGGCATTAGAAGGGTCTGGGGGCTTTTAGATGGGTCCTGAGGCAATCTAGAAGGGTCTGGGGGCCTTTACATGGGTCTTGAGGGTCATTAGAAGGTTGTGGAGGCCTTTAGAAAGGCCCTGAGGGGCTCTAGAAGGGTCTGGCTGCTTTTAGAAAGTTCTTCAGGGGCTCTAGATGGGTCTGGGGACCTTTAGAAAGGCCCTGTGGGGCATTAGAAGGGTCTGGGGGCCTTTAGAATGCTCCTGAGGGGCAGTAGAAGGGTCTGGGGACCTTTATAAATGCCCTGAGTGGCATTAGAAGGGTCTGAGGGCCTTTAGAAAGGTCCTGAGGGGCATTAGAAGGTTCTTGTGGCCTTCATAAGGGTCCTGAAATGCATTAGAAGGGTCTGGAACTTTTAGATGGGTCCTGAGGCAATCTAGAAGGGTCTAGGGGCCTTTACATGGGTCTTGAGGGTCATTAGAAGGGTGTGGAGGCCTTTAGAAAGGCCCTGAAAGGCATTAGAAGGGTCTGGGGGCTTTTAGATGGGTCCTGAGGCAATCTAGAAGGGTCTGGGGGCCTTTACATGGGTCTTGAGTGTCCTTAGAAGGGTGTGGAGGCCTTTAGAAAGGCCCTGAGGTGCTCTAGAAGGGTCTGGGGTCTATTAGAAGCGTCCTGAGGGGGTCCAGAAGGGTCTGGGGGCCTTTTTAAAGGCCCTCAGGGGGATTATAAGGGTCTCGCGGCCAGTAGAAAGGCCCTGAGTGGCATTAGAAGGGTCTGGGTGCCTTTAGAAATGACCTGAGGGGCATTAGAAGGGTATGGGGGCATTTAGAAAGGCCATGTGGGGCATTAGAAGGGTCTGGGGGCCTTTAGAATGGTCCTGAGGGGGTCTAGAAGGGTCTGGAGGCATTTAAAACTGTCCTGAGAGGCTCTAGAAGGGTCTGGGTGCCTTTATAAGGGTCCTGAGGGGCATTAGAAGGGTCTGGTTGCCCTTATAAAAGCCCTGAGGGGAATTAGCAGGGTCTGGGGGACTTTAGAAGGGTCCTGAGGCGCTCTATAAGGGTCTGGGGTCCTTTAGAAGGGTCTTCAGGGGCTCTAGAGGGGTCTGGGGACCTTTAGAAAGGCCCTGTGGGGCATTAGAAGGGTCTGGGGGCCTTTAGAATGCTCCTGAGGGGCAGTAGAATGGTCTGGGTACCTTCATAAGGGTCCTGACGGGCTCTAGAAGGGTCTGGGGACCTTTATAAGGGTCCTGAGGGGCTCTAGAAGGGTCTGAGGGCCTTTAGAAAGGTCCTGAGGGGCATTAGAAGGGACTTGTGGCCTTCATAAGGGTCCTGAAAGGCATTAGAAGGGTCTGGGAGCTTTTAGATGGGTCCTGAGGCAACCTAGAAGGGTCTAGGGGCCTTTACATGGGTCTTGAGTGTCATTAGAAGGGTGTGGAGGCCTTTAGAAAGGCCCTGAAAAGCATTAGAAGGGTCTGGGAGCCTTTAGAAATGACCTGAGGGGCATTAGAAGGGTATGGGGGCCTTTAGAAAGGCCCTGAGGGGCATTAGAAGGGTCTAGGGGCCTTTAGAAGGGTCCTGAGGGGCATTAGAAGGGTCTGGGGGCCTTTAGAATGGTCCTGAGGGGGTCTAGAAAGGTCTGAAGGCATTTAAAACTGTCCTGAGAGGCTCTAGAAGGGTCTGGGTGCCTTTGTAAGGGTCCTGAGGGGCATTAGAATGGTCTGGGTGCCCTTATAAAAGCCCTGAGGGGAATTAGAAGGGTCTGTGGGCCTTTAGAAGGGTCCTGACGGGCTCTATAAGGGTCTGGGGTCTTTAGAAGGGTCTTCAGGGGCTCTAGAAGGGTCTGGGGACCTTTAGAAAGGCCCTGTGGGGCATTAGAAGGGTCTGGGGGCCTTTAGAATGCTCCTGAGGGGCAGTAGAATGGTCTGGGGACCTTTATAAGGGTCCAGACGGGCTCTAGAAGGGTCTGGGAACCTTTATAAATGCCCTGAGGGGCATTAGAAGGGTCTTGTGGCCTTGATAAGGGTCCTGAAAGGCATTAGAAGGCTCTGGGGGCTTTTAGATGGGTCCTGAGACAATCTAGAATGGTCTTGGGGCCTTTACATGGGTCTTGAGGGTCATTAGAAGGGTGTGGAGGCCTTTAGAAATGACCTGAAAGGCATTAGAAGGGTCTGGGTTCTTTTAGATGGGTCCTGAGGCAATCTAGAAGGGTCTGGGGGCCTTTAAATGGGTCTTGAGGGTCATTAGAATGGTGTGGAGGCCTTTAGAAAGGCCCTGAAGGGCTCTATAAGGGTCTTGGGGCCTTTAGAAGGGTCTTCAGGGGCTCTAGAAGGGTCTGGGGACCTTTAGAAAGGACCTGTGGGGCATTAGAAGGGTCTGGGGGCCTTTAGAATGCTCCTGAGGGGCAGTAGAAGGGTCTTGTGGCCTTGATAAGGGTCCTGAAAGGCATTAGAAGGGTCTGGGGGCTTTTAGATGGGTCCTGAGGCAATCTAGAAGGGTCTAGGGGCCTTTACATGGGTCTTGAGGGTCATTAGAAGGGTGTGGAGGCCTTTAGAAAGGCCCTGAGGGGCATTAGAAGGGTCTGGGGGCCTTTAGAATGGTCCTGAGGGGGTCTAGAAGGGTCTGGAGGCATTTAAAACTGTCCTGAGAGGCTCTAGAAGGGTCTGGGTGCCTTTATAAGGGTCCTGAGGGGCATTAGAAGGGTCTGGGTGCCCTTATAAAAGGCCTGAGGGGAATTAGCAGGGTCTGGGGGAATTTAGAAGGGTCCTGAGGGGCTCTATAAGGGTCTGGGGGCCTTTAGAAGGGTCTTCAGGGGCTCTAGAGGGGTCTGGGGACCTTTAGAAAGGCCCTGTGGGGCATTAGAAGGGTCTGGGGGCCTTTAGAATGCTCCTGAGGTGCAGTAGAATGGTCTGGGGACCTTCATAAGGGTCCTGACGGGCTCTAGAAGGGTCTGGGGACCTTTATAAGGGTCCTGAGGGGCTCTAGAAGGGTCTGAGGGCCTTTAGAAAGGTCCTGAGGGGCATTAGAAGGGACTTGTCGCCTTCATAAGGGTCCTGAAAGGCATTAGAAGGGTCTGGGAGCTTTTAGATGGGTCCTGAGGCAACCCAGAAGGGTCTAGGGGCCTTTACATGGGTCTTGAGTGTCATTAGAAGGGTGTGGAGGCCTTTAGAAAGGCCCTGAAAAGCATTAGAAGGGTCTGGGAGCCTTTAGAAATGACCTGAGGGGCATTAGAAGGGTATGGGGGCCTTTAGAAAGGCCCTGAGGGGCATTAGAAGGGTCTGGGGGCCTTTAGAAGGGTCCTGAGGGGCATTAGAAGGGTCTGGGGGCCTTTAGAATGGTCCTGAGGGGGTCTAGAATGGTCTGGAGGCATTTAAAACTGTCCTGAGAGGCTCTAGAAGGGTCTGGGTGCCTTTATAAGGGTCCTGAGGGGCATTAGAATGGTCTGGGTGCCCTTATAAAAGCCCTGAGGGGAATTAGAAGGGTCTGTGGGCCTTTAGAAGGGTACTGAGGGGCTCTATAAGGGTCTGGGGTCTTTAGAAGGGTCTTCAGGGTCTCTAGAAGCGTCTGGGGACCTTTAGAAAGGCCCTGTGGGGCATTAGAAGGGTCTGGGGGCCTTTAGAATGCTCCTGAGGGGCAGTAGAATGGTCTGGGGACCTTTATAAGGGTCCTGACGGGCTCTAGAATGGTCTGGGAACCTTTATAAATGCCCTGAGGGGCATTAGAAGGGTCTTGTGGCCTTGATAAGGGTCCTGAAAGGCATTAGAAGGGTCTGGGTTCTTTTAGATGGGTCCTGAGGCAATCTAGAAGGGTCTGGGGGCCTTTAAATGGGTCTTGAGGGTCATTAGAATGGTGTGGAGGCCTTTAGAAAGGCCCTGAAGGGCTCTATAAGGGTCTTGGGGCCTTTAGAAGGGTCTTCAGGGGCTCTAGAAGGGTCTGGGGACCTTTAGAAAGGCCCTGTGGGGCATTTGAAGGGTCTGGGGGCCTTTAGAATGCTCCTGAGGGGCAGTAGAAGGGTCTGGGTACCTTTAGAAAGGCCCTGACGGGCATTAGAATGGTCTGCGGGCCTTTAGAAGTGTCCTGAGGGGCTCTAGAATGGTCTGGGGGCCTTTATAAGTGTCCTGACGGGCTCTAGAAGGGTCTGGGAACCTTTATAAATGCCCTGATGGGCATTAGAAGGGTCTGAGGGCCTTTAGAAAGGTCCTGAGGGGCATTAGAAGGGTCTGAGGGCCTTGATAAGGGTCCTGAAAGGCATTAGAAGGGTCTGGGGGCTTTTAGATGGGTCCTGAGGCAATCTAGAAGGGTCTAGGGGCCTTTACATGGGTCTTGAGGGTCATTAGAAGGGTGTGGAGGCCTTTAGAAAGGCCCTGAAAGGCATTAGAAGGGTCTGGGGGCATTTAGATGGGTCCTGAGGCAATCTAGAAGGGTCTGGGGGCCTTTACATGGGTCTTGAGGGTCATTAGAAGGGTGTGGATGCCTTTAGAAAGGCCCTGAGGGGCACTAGAAGGGTCTGGGGGCTATTAGAAGCGTCCTGAGGGGGTCTAGAAGGGTCTGGGGGCCTTTAGAAATGACCTGAGGGGCATTAGAAGGGTATGGGGGCCTTTAGAAAGGCCCTGATGGGCATTAGAAGGGTCTGGGGGCCTTTAAAATGGTCCTGAGTGGGTCTAGAAGGGTCTGGAGGCATTTAAAACTGTCCTGAGAGGCTCTAGAAGAGTCTGGGTGCCTTTATAAGGGTCCTGAGGGGCATTAGAAGGGTCTGGGTGCCCTTATAAAAGCCCTGAAAGGAATTAACAGGGTCTGGGGGCCTTTAGGAGGGTCCTGAGGGGCTCTATAAGGGTCTGGGGGCCTTTAGAAGGGTCTTCAGGGGCTCTAGAAGGGTCTGGGGACCTTTAGAAAGGCCCTGTGGGGCATTAGAAGGGTCTGGGGGCCTTTAGAATGCTCCTGAGAGGCAGTAGAAGGGTCTGGGGACCTTTAGAAAGGACCTGACGGGCATTAGAATGGTCTGCGGGATTTAGAAGTGTCCTGAGGGGCTCTAGAATGGTCTGGGAACCTTTATAAATGCCCTGAGGGGCATTAGAAGGGTCTGAGGGCCTTTAGAAAGGTCCTGAGGGGCATTAGAAGGGTCTTGTGGCCTTCATAAGGGTCCTGAAAGGCATTAGAAGGGTCTGGGGGCTTTTAGATGGGTCCTGAGGCAATCTAGAAGGGTCTAGGGGCCTTTACATGGGTCTTGAGGGTCATTAGAAGGGTGTGGAGGCCTTTAGAAAGGCTCTGAAAGGCATTAGAAGGGTCTGGGGGCTTTTAGATGGGTCCTGAGGCAATCTAGAAGGGTCTGGGGGCCTTTACATGGGTCTTGAGGGTCATTAGAAGGGTGTGGAGGCCTTTAGAAAGGCCCTGAGGGGCTCTAGAAGGGTCTGGGGGCTATTAGAAGCGTCCTGAGGGGGTCCAGAATGGTCTGGGGGCCTTTAGAAATGACCTGAGGGGCATTAGAAGGGTATGGGGACCTTTAGAAAGGCCCTGAGGGGCATTAGAAGGGTCTGGGGGCCTTTAGAATGGTCCTGAAGGGGTCGAGAAGGGTCTGGAGGCATTTAAAACTGTCCTGAGAGGCTCTAGAAGGGTCTGGGTGACTTTATAAGGGTCCTGAGGGGCATTAGAAGGGTCTGGGTGCCCTTATGAAAGCCCTGAGGGGAATTAGCAGGGTCTGGGGGCCTTTAGAAGGGTCCTGAGGGGCTCTATAAGGGTCTGGGGGCCTTTAGAAGGGTCTTCAGGGGCTCTAGAAGGGTCTGGGGACCTTTAGAAAGGCCCTGTGCGGCATTAGAAGGGTCTGGGGGCCTTTAGAATGCTCCTGAGGGGCAGTAGAAGGGTCTGGGGACCTTTATAAATGCCCTGAGGGGCATTAGAAGGGTCTGAGGGCCTTTAGAAAGGTCCTGAGGGGCATTACAAGGGTCTTGTGGCCTTCATAAGGGTCCTGAAAGGCATTAGAAGGGTCTGGGGGCTTTTAGATGGGTCCTGAGGCAATCTAGAAGGGTCTGGGGGCCTTTACATGGGTCTTGAGGGTCATTAGAAGGTTGTGGAGGCCTTTAGAAAGGCCCTGAGGGGCTCTAGAAGGGTCTGGCTGCTTTTAGAAAGTTCTTCAGGGGCTCTAGATGGGTCTGGGGACCTTTAGAAAGGCCCTGTGGGGCATTAGAAGGGTCTGGGGGCCTTTAGAATGCTCCTGAGGGGCAGTAGAAGGGTCTGGGGACCTTTATAAATGCCCTGAGTGGCATTAGAAGGGTCTGAGGGCCTTTAGAAAGGTCCTGAGGGGCATTAGAAGGTTCTTGTGGCCTTCATAAGGGTCCTGAAAGGCATTAGAAGGGTCTGGGGCTTTTAGATGGGTCCTGAGGCAGTCTAGAAGGGTCTAGGGGCCTTTACATGGGTCTTGAGGGTCATTAGAAGGGTGTGGAGGCCTTTAGAAAGGCCCTGAAAGGCATTAGAAGGGTCTGGGGGCTTTTAGATGGGTCCTGAGGCAATCTAGAAGGGTCTGGGGGCCTTTACATGGGTCTTGAGTGTCCTTAGAAGGGTGTGGAGGCCTTTAGAAAGGCCCTGAGGTGCTCTAGAAGGGTCTGGGGTCTATTAGAAGCGTCCTGAGGGGGTCCAGAAGGGTCTGGGGGCCTTTTTAAAGGCCCTCAGGGGGATTATAAGGGTCTCGCGGCCAGTAGAAAGGCCCTGAGGGGCATTAGAAGGGTCTGAGGGCCTTTAGAAAGGTCCTGAAGGGCATTAGAAGGGTCTTGTGGCCTTGATAATTGTCCTGAAATGCATTAGAAGGGTCTGGGGGCTTTTAGATGGGTCCTCAGGCAATCTAGAAGGGTCTGGGTGCCTTTACATGGGTCTTGAGTGTCATTAGAAGGGTGTGGAGGCCTTTAGAAAGGCCCTGAGGGGCACTAGAAGGGTCTGGGGGCTATTAGAAGCGTCCTGAGGGGGTCTAGAAGGGTCTGGGAGCCTTTAGAAATGACCTGAGGGGCATTAGAAGGGTATGGGGGCCTTTAGAAAGGCCCTGAGGGGCTCTAGAAGGGTCTGGGGGCTATTAGAAGAGTCCTGAGGGGGTCCAGAATGGTCTGGGGGCCTTTTTAAAGGCCCTCAGGGGGATTATAAGGGTCTCGCGGCCTTTAGAAAGGCCCTGAGTGGCATTAGAAGGGTCTGGGTGCCTTTAGAAATGACCTGAGGGGCATTAGAAGGGTATGGGAGCCTTTAGAAAGGCCCTGAGGGGCATTAGAAGGGTCTGGGGGCCTTTAGAATGGTCCTGAGGGGGTCTAGAAGGGTCTGGAGGCATTTAAAACTGTCCTGAGAGGCTCTAGAAGGGTCTGGGTGCCTTTATAAGGGTCCTGAGGGGCATTAGAAGGGTCTGGGTGCCCTTATGAAAGCCTTAAGGGTAATTAGCAGGGTCTGGGGGACTTTAGAAGGGTCCTGAGGAGCTCTATAAAGGTCTGGGGGCCTTTAGAAGGGTCTTCAGGGGCTCTAGAAGGGTCTGGGGACCTTTAGAAAGGCCCTGTGGGGCATTAGAAGGGTCTGGGGGCCTTTAGGATGCTCCTGAGGGACAGTATAAGGGTCTGTGGACATTTATATGTGTCCTGACGGGCTCTAGAATGGTCTGGGAACCTTTATAAATGCCCTGAGGGGCATTAGAAGGGTCTGAGGGGCATTAGAAAGGTCCTGAGGGGCATTAGAAGGGTCTTGTGGCCTTCATAAGGGTCCTGAAAGGCATTAGAAGGCTCTGGGTGCTTTTAGATGGGTCCTGAGGCAATCTAGAAGGGTCTAGGGGCCTTTACATGGGTCTTGAGGGTCATTAGAAGGGTGTGGAGGCCTTTAGAAAGGCCCTGAAAGGCATTAGAAGGGTCTGGGGGCTATTAGATGGGTCCTGAGGCAATCTAGAAGGGTCTGGGGGCCTTTACATGGGTCTTGAGTGTCCTTAGAAGGGTGTGGAGGCCTTTAGAAAGGCCCTGATGGGCTCTAGAAGGGTCTGGGGGCTATTAGAAGCGTCCTGAGGGGGTCCAGAATGGTCTGGGGGCTATTAGAAGCGTCCTGAGGGGGTCCAGAAGGGTCTGGGGGCCTTTAGAAAGGCCCTCAAGGGGAATTATAAGGGTCTCGCGGCCTTTAGAAAGGCCCTGAGAGGCATTACAAGGGCCTGGGGTCATATATAAAGGCCCTGAGAGGTTCTAGAAGTGTCTGGGGTACTTTAGAAAGGCCCTGATGGGCATTAGAAGGGTCTGGGGGCCTTTAGAATGGTCCTGAGAGGGTCTAGAAGGGTCTGGAGGCATTTAAAACTGTCCTGAGAGGCTCTAGAAGGGTCTGGGTGCCTTTATAAGGGTCCTGAGGGGCATTAGAAGGGTCTGGGTGCCCTTATAAAAGCCCTGAAAGGAATTAACAGGGTCTGGGGGCCTTTAGAAGTGCCCTGAGGGGCTCTATAAGGGTCTGGGGGCCTTTAGAAGGGTCTTCAGGGGCTCTAGAAGGGTCTGGGGACCTTTAGAAAGGCCCTGTGGGGCATTAGAAGGGTCTGGGGGCCTTTAGAATGCTCCTGAGGGGCAGTAGAAGGGTCTGGGTACCTTTAGAAAGGCCCTGACGGGCATTAGAATGGTCTGCGGGCCTTTAGAAGTGTCCTGAGGGGCTCTAGAATGGTCTGGGGGCCTTTATAAGTGTCCTGACGGGCTCTAGAAGGGTCTGGGAACCTTTATAAATGCCCTGATGGGCATTAGAAGGGTCTGAGGGCCTTTAGAAAGGTCCTGAGGGGCATTAGAAGGGTCTGAGGGCCTTGATAAGGGTCCTGAAAGGCATTAGAAGGGTCTGGGGGCTTTTAGATGGGTCCTCAGGCAATCTAGAAGGGTCTGGTGGCCTTTACATGGGTCTTGAGGGTCATTAGAAGGGTGTGGAGGCCTTTAGAAAGGCCCTGAGGTGCTCTAGAAGGGTCTGGGGGCTATTAGAAGCGTCCTGAGGGGGTCCAGAATGGTCTGGGGTCCTTTTTAAAGGCCCTCAGGGGGATTATAAGGGTCTCGCGGCCTTTAGAAAGGCCCTGAGTGGCATTACAATGGTCTGGGGTCATATATAAAGGCCCTGAGAGGTTCTAGAAGTGTCTGGGGTACTTTAGAAAGGCCCTGAGTGGCATTAGAAGGGTCTGGGTGCCTTTAGAAAAACCCTGAGGGGAATTAGAAGGGTCTGGGGGCCTTTCGAATGGTCGTGAGGGGGTCTAGAAGGATCTGGAGGCCTTTAAAACTGTCCTGAGAGGCTCTAGAAGGGTCTGGGTGCCTTTATAAGGGTCCTGAGGGGCATTAGAACGGTCTGGGTGCCCTTATAAAAGCCCTGAGAGGAATTAGCAGGGTCTGGGGGACTTTAGAAGGGTCCTGAGGGGCTCTATAAAGGTCTGGGGGCCTTTAGAAGGGTCTTCAAGGGCTCTAGAAGGGTCTCGGGACATTTAGAAAGGCCTTGTGGGGCATTAGAAGGGTCTTGGGGCCTTTAGAATGCTCCTGAGGGGCAATAGAAGGGTCTGGGGACCTTTATAAGGCCCTGATGGGCATTAGAATGGTCTGCAGGCCTTTAGAAGTGTCCTGAGGGGCTCTAGAATGGTCTGGGGTCCTTTATAAGGGTCCTGACGGGCTCTAGAAGGGTCTGGGAACCTTTATAAATGCCCTGAGGGGCATTAGAAGGGTCTGAGGGCCTTTAGAAAGGTCCTGAGGGGCATTTGAAGGGTCTTGTGGCCTTCATAAGGGTCCTGAAAGGCATTAGAAGGGTCTGGGGGCTTTTAGATGGGTCCTGAGGCAATCTAGAAGGGTCTAGGGGCCTTTACATGGGTCTTGAGGGTCATTAGAAGGGTGTGGAGGCCTTTAGAAAGGCCCTGAAAGGCATTAGAAGGGTCTGGGGGCATTTAGATGGGTCCTGAGGCAATCTAGAAGGGTCTGGGGGCCTTTGCATGGGTCTTGAGGGTCATTAGAAGGGTGTGGATGCCTTTAGAAAGGCCCTGAGGGGCACTAGAAGGGTCTGGGGGCTATTAGAAGCGTCCTGAGGGGGTCTAGAAGGGTCTGGGGGCCTTTAGAAATGACCTGAGGGGCATTAGAAGGGTATGGGGGCCTTTAGAAAGGCCCTGATGGGCATTAGAAGGGTCTGGGGGCCTTTAAAATGGTCCTGAGTGGGTCTAGAAGGGTCTGGAGGCATTTAAAACTGTCCTGAGAGGCTCTAGAAGAGTCTGGGTGCCTTTATAAGGGTCCTGAGGGGCATTAGAAGGGTCTGGGTGCCCTTATAAAAGCCCTGAAAGGAATTAACAGGGTCTGGGGGCCTTTAGAAGGGTCCTGAGGGGCTCTATAAGGGTCTGGGGGCCTTTAGAAGGGTCTTCAGGGGCTCTAGAAGGGTCTGGGGACCTTTAGAAAGGCCCTGTGGGGCATTAGAACGGTCTGGGGGCCTTTAGAATGCTCCTGAGAGGCAGTAGAAGGGTCTGGGGACCTTTAGAAAGGACCTGACGGGCATTAGAATGGTCTGCGGGATTTAGAAGTGTCCTGAGGGGCTCTAGAATGGTCTGGGAACCTTTATAAATGTCCTGAGGGGCATTAGAAGGGTCTGAGGGCCTTTAGAAAGGTCCTGAGGGGCATTAGAAGGGTCTTGTGGCCTTCATAAGGGTCCTGAAAGGCATTAGAAGGGTCTGGGGGCTTTTAGATGGGTCCTGAGGCAATCTAGAAGGGTCTAGGGGCCTTTACATGGGTCTTGAGGGTCATTAGAAGGGTGTGGAGGCCTTTAGAAAGGCTCTGAAAGGCATTAGAAGGGTCTGGGGGCTTTTAGATGGGTCCTGAGGCAATCTAGAAGGGTCTGGGGGCCTTTACATGGGTCTTGAGGGTCATTAGAAGGGTGTGGAGGCCTTTAGAAAGGCCCTGAGGGGCTCTAGAAGGGTCTGGGGGCTATTAGAAGCGTCCTGAGGGGGTCCAGAATGGTCTGGGGGCCTTTAGAAATGACCTGAGGGGCATTAGAAGGGTATGGGGACCTTTAGAAAGGCCCTGAGGGGCATTAGAAGGGTCTGGGGGCGTTTAGAATGGTCCTGAAGGGGTCGAGAAGGGTCTGGAGGCATTTAAAACTGTCCTGAGAGGCTCTAGAAGGGTCTGGGTGACTTTATAAGGGTCCTGAGGGGCATTAGAAGGGTCTGGGTGCCCTTATGAAAGCCCTGAGGGGAATTAGCAGGGTCTGGGGGCCTTTAGAAGGGTCCTGAGGGGCTCTATAAGGGTCTGGGGGCCTTTAGAAGGGTCTTCAGGGGCTCTAGAAGGGTCTGGGGACCTTTAGAAAGGCCCTGTGCGGCATTAGAAGGGTCTGGGGGCCTTTAGAATGCTCCTGAGGGGCAGTAGAAGGGTCTGGGGACCTTTATAAATGCCCTGAGGGGCATTAGAAGGGTCTGAGGGCCTTTAGAAAGGTCCTGAGGGGCATTACAAGGGTCTTGTGGCCTTCATAAGGGTCTTGAAAGGCATTAGAAGGGTCTGGGGGCTTTTAGATGGGTCCTGAGGCAATCTAGAAGGGTCTGGGGGCCTTTACATGGGTCTTGAGGGTCATTAGAAGGTTGTGGAGGCCTTTAGAAAGGCCCTGAGGGGCTCTAGAAGGGTCTGGCTGCTTTTAGAAAGTTCTTCAGGGGCTCTAGATGGGTCTGGGGACCTTTAGAAAGGCCCTGTGGGGCATTAGAAGGGTCTGGGGGCCTTTAGAATGCTCCTGAGGGGCAGTAGAAGGGTCTGGGGACCTTTATAAATGCCCTGAGTGGCATTAGAAGGGTCTGAGGGCCTTTAGAAAGGTCCTGAGGGGCATTAGAAGGTTCTTGTGGCCTTCATAAGGGTCCTGAAAGGCATTAGAAGGGTCTGGGGCATTTAGATGGGTCCTGAGGCAATCTAGAAGGGTCTAGGGGCCTTTACATGGGTCTTGAGGGTCATTAGAAGGGTGTGGAGGCCTTTAGAAAGGCCCTGAAAGGCATTAGAAGGGTCTGGGGGCTTTTAGATGGGTCCTGAGGCAATCTAGAAGGGTCTGGGGGCCTTTACATGGGTCTTGAGTGTCCTTAGAAGGGTGTGGAGGCCTTTAGAAAGGCCCTGAGGTGCTCTAGAAGGGTCTGGGGTCTATTAGAAGCGTCCTGAGGGGGTCCAGAAGGGTCTGGGGGCCTTTTTAAAGGCCCTCAGGGGGATTATAAGGGTCTCGCGGCCAGTAGAAAGGCCCTGAGTGGCATTAGAAGGGTCTGGGTGCCTTTAGAAATGACCTGAGGGGCATTAGAAGGGTATGGGGGCATTTAGAAAGGCCATGTGGGGCATTAGAAGGGTCTGGGGGCCTTTAGAATGGTCCTGAGGGGGTCTAGAAGGGTCTGGAGGCATTTAAAACTGTCCTGAGAGGCTCTAGAAGGGTCTGGGTGCCTTTATAAGGGTCCTGAGGGGCATTAGAAGGGTCTGGGTGCCCTTATAAAAGGCCTGAGGGGAATTAGCAGGGTCTGGGGGACTTTAGAAGGGTCCTGAGGGGCTCTATAAGGGTCTGGGGTCCTTTAGAAGGGTCTTCAGGGGCTCTAGAGGGGTCTGGGGACCTTTAGAAAGGCCCTGTGGGGCATTAGAAGGGTCTGGGGGCCTTTAGAATGCTCCTGAGGGGCAGTAGAATGGTCTGGGTACCTTCATAAGGGTCCTGACGGGCTCTAGAAGGGTCTGGGGACCTTTATAAGGGTCCTGAGGGGCTCTAGAAGGGTCTGAGGGCCTTTAGAAAGGTCCTGAGGGGCATTAGAAGGGACTTGTGGCCTTCATAAGGGTCCTGAAAGGCATTAGAAGGGTCTGGGAGCTTTTAGATGGGTCCTGAGGCAACCTAGAAGGGTCTAGGGGCCTTTACATGGGTCTTGAGTGTCATTAGAAGGGTGTGGAGGCCTTTAGAAAGGCCCTGAAAAGCATTAGAAGGGTCTGGGAGCCTTTAGAAATGACCTGAGGGGCATTAGAAGGGTATGGGGGCCTTTAGAAAGGCCCTGAGGGGCATTAGAAGGGTCTGGGGGCCTTTAGAAGGGTCCTGAGGGGCATTAGAAGGGTCTGGGGGCCTTTAGAATGGTCCTGAGGGGGTCTAGAAAGGTCTGAAGGCATTTAAAACTGTCCTGAGAGGCTCTAGAAGGGTCTGGGTGCCTTTGTAAGGGTCCTGAGGGGCATTAGAATGGTCTGGGTGCCCTTATAAAAGCCCTGAGGGGAATTAGAAGGGTCTGTGGGCCTTTAGAAGGGTCCTGACGGGCTCTATAAGGGTCTGGGGTCTTTAGAAGGGTCTTCAGGGGCTCTAGAAGGGTCTGGGGACCTTTAGAAAGGCCCTGTGGGGCATTAGAAGGGTCTGGGGGCCTTTAGAATGCTCCTGAGGGGCAGTAGAATGGTCTGGGGACCTTTATAAGGGTCCAGACGGGCTCTAGAAGGGTCTGGGAACCTTTATAAATGCCCTGAGGGGCATTAGAAGGGTCTTGTGGCCTTGATAAGGGTCCTGAAAGGCATTAGAAGGCTCTGGGGGCTTTTAGATGGGTCCTGAGACAATCTAGAATGGTCTTGGGGCCTTTACATGGGTCTTGAGGGTCATTAGAAGGGTGTGGAGGCCTTTAGAAATGACCTGAAAGGCATTAGAAGGGTCTGGGTTCTTTTAGATGGGTCCTGAGGCAATCTAGAAGGGTCTGGGGGCCTTTAAATGGGTATTGAGGGTCATTAGATTGGTGTGGAGGCCTTTAGAAAGGCCCTGAAGGGCTCTATAAGGGTCTTGGGGCCTTTAGAAGGGTCTTCAGGGGCTCTAGAAGGGTCTGGGGACCTTTAGAAAGGACCTGTGGGGCATTAGAAGGGTCTGGGGGCCTTTAGAATGCTCCTGAGGGGCAGTAGAAGGGTCTTGTGGCCTTGATAAGGGTCCTGAAAGGCATTAGAAGGGTCTGGGGGCTTTTAGATGGGTCCTGAGGCAATCTAGAAGGGTCTAGGGGCCTTTACATGGGTCTTGAGGGTCATTAGAAGGGTGTGGAGGCCTTTAGAAAGGCCCTGAGGGGCATTAGAAGGGTCTGGGGGCCTTTAGAATGGTCCTGAGGGGGTCTAGAAGGGTCTGGAGGCATTTAAAACTGTCCTGAGAGGCTCTAGAAGGGTCTGGGTGCCTTTATAAGGGTCCTGAGGGGCATTAGAAGGGTCTGGGTGCCCTTATAAAAGGCCTGAGGGGAATTAGCAGGGTCTGGGGGAATTTAGAAGGGTCCTGAGGGGCTCTATAAGGGTCTGGGGGCCTTTAGAAGGGTCTTCAGGGGCTCTAGAGGGGTCTGGGGACCTTTAGAAAGGCCCTGTGGGGCATTAGAAGGGTCTGGGGGCCTTTAGAATGCTCCTGAGGTGCAGTAGAATGGTCTGGGGACCTTCATAAGGGTCCTGACGGGCTCTAGAAGGGTCTGGGGACCTTTATAAGGGTCCTGAGGGGCTCTAGAAGGGTCTGAGGGCCTTTAGAAAGGTCCTGAGGGGCATTAGAAGGGACTTGTCGCCTTCATAAGGGTCCTGAAAGGCATTAGAAGGGTCTGGGAGCTTTTAGATGGGTCCTGAGGCAACCTAGAAGGGTCTAGGGGCCTTTACATGGGTCTTGAGTGTCATTAGAAGGGTGTGGAGGCCTTTAGAAAGGCCCTGAAAAGCATTAGAAGGGTCTGGGAGCCTTTAGAAATGACCTGAGGGGCATTAGAAGGGTATGGGGGCCTTTAGAAAGGCCCTGAGGGGCATTAGAAGGGTCTGGGGGCCTTTAGAAGGGTCCTGAGGGGCATTAGAAGGGTCTGGGGGCCTTTAGATTGGTCCTGAGGGGGTCTAGAATGGTCTGGAGGCATTTAAAACTGTCCTGAGAGGCTCTAGAAGGGTCTGGGTGCCTTTATAAGGGTCCTGAGGGGCATTAGAATGGTCTGGGTGCCCTTATAAAAGCCCTGAGGGGAATTAGAAGGGTCTGTGGGCCTTTAGAAGGGTACTGAGGGGCTCTATAAGGGTCTGGGGTCTTTAGAAGGGTCTTCAGGGGCTCTAGAAGGGTCTGGGGACCTTTAGAAAGGCCCTGTGGGGCATTAGAAGGGTCTGGGGGCCTTTAGAATGCTCCTGAGGGGCAGTAGAATGGTCTGGGGACCTTTATAAGGGTCCTGACGGGCTCTAGAAGGGTCTGGGAACCTTTATAAATGCCCTGAGGGGCATTAGAAGGGTCTGAGGGCCTTTAGAAAGGTCCTGAGGGGCATTGGAAGGGTCTTGTGGCCTTCATAAGGGTCCTGAAAGGCATTAGAAGGGTCTGGGGGCTTTTAGATGGGTCCTGAGGCAATCTAGAAGGGTCTAGGGGCCTTTACATGGGTCTTGAGGGTCATTAGAAGGGTGTGGAGGCCTTTAGAAAGGCTCTGAAAGGCATTAGAAGGGTCTGGGGGCTTTCAGATGGGTCCTGAGGCAATCTAGAAGGGTCTGGGGGCCTTTACATGGGTCTTGAGGGTCATTAGAAGGGTGTGGAGGCCTTTAGAAAGGCCCTGAGGGGCTCTAGAAGGGTCTGGGGGCTATTAGAAGCGTCCTGAGGGGGTCCAGAATGGTCTGGGGGCCTTTAGAAATGACCTGAGGGGCATTAGAAGGGTATGGGGACCTTTAGAAAGGCCCTGAGGGGCATTAGAAGGGTCTGGGGGCCTTTAGAATGGTCCTGAAGGGGTCGAGAAGGGTCTGGAGGCATTTAAAACTGTCCTGAGAGGCTCTAGAAGGGTCTGGGTGACTTTATAAGGGTCCTGAGGGGCATTAGAAGGGTCTGGGTGCCCTTATGAAAGCCCTGAGGGGAATTAGCAGGGTCTGGGGGCCTTTAGAAGGGTCCTGAGGGGCTCTATAAGGGTCTGGGGGCCTTTAGAAGGGTCTTCAGGGGCTCTAGAAGGGTCTGGGGACCTTTAGAAAGGCCCTGTGGGGCATTAGAAGGGTCTGGGGGCCTTTAGAATGCTCCTGAGGGGCAGTAGAAGGGTCTGGGGACCTTTATAAATGCCCTGAGGGGCATTAGAAGGGTCTGAGGGCCTTTAGAAAGGTCCTGAGGGGCATTACAAGGGTCTTGTGGCCTTCATAAGGGTCCTGAAAGGCATTAGAAGGGTCTGGGTGCTTTTAGATGGGTCCTGAGGCAATCTAGAAGGGTCTGGGGGCCTTTACATGGGTCTTGAGGGTCATTAGAAGGTTGTGGAGGCCTTTAGAAAGGCCCTGAGGGGCTCTAGAAGGGTCTGGCTGCTTTTAGAAAGTTCTTCAGGGGCTCTAGATGGGTCTGGGGACCTTTAGAAAGGCCCTGTGGGGCATTAGAAGGGTCTGGGGGCCTTTAGAATGCTCCTGAGGGGCAGTAGAAGGGTCTGGGGACCTTTATAAATGCCCTGAGTGGCATTAGAAGGGTCTGAGAGCCTTTAGAAAGGTCCTGAGGGGCATTAGAAGGTTCTTGTGGCCTTCATAAGGGTCCTGAAAGGCATTAGAAGGGTCTGGGGCTTTTAGATGGGTCCTGAGGCAATCTAGAAGGGTCTAGGGGCCTTTACATGGGTCTTGAGGGTCATTAGAAGGGTGTGGAGGCCTTTAGAAAGGCCCTGAAAGGCATTAGAAGGGTCTGGGGGCTTTTAGATGGGTCCTGAGGCAATCTAGAAGGGTCTGGGGGCCTTTACATGGGTCTTGAGTGTCCTTAGAAGGGTGTGGAGGCCTTTAGAAAGGCCCTGAGGTGCTCTAGAAGGGTCTGGGGTCTATTAGAAGCGTCCTGAGGGGGTCCAGAAGGGTCTGGGGGCCTTTTTAAAGGCCCTCAGGGGGATTATAAGGGTCTCGTGGCCAGTAGAAAGGCCCTGAGTGGCATTAGAAGGGTCTGGGTGCCTTTAGAAATGACCTGAGGGGCATTAGAAGGGTATGGGGGCATTTAGAAAGGCCATGTGGGGCATTAGAAGGGTCTGGGGGCCTTTAGAATGGTCCTGAGGGGGTCTAGAAGGGTCTGGAGGCATTTAAAACTGTCCTGAGAGGCTCTAGAAGGGTCTGGGTGCCTTTATAAGGGTCCTGAGGGGCATTAGAAGGGTCTGGGTGCCCTTATAAAAGGCCTGAGGGGAATTAGCAGGGTCTGGGGGACTTTAGAAGGGTCCTGAGGGGCTCTATAAGGGTCTGGGGGCCTTTAGAAGGGTCTTCAGGGGCTCTAGAGGGGTCTGGGGACCTTTAGAAAGGCCCTGTGGGGCATTAGAAGGGTCTGGGGGCCTTTAGAATGCTCCTGAGGGGCAGTAGAATGGTCTGGGGACCTTCATAAGGGTCCTGACGGGCTCTAGAAGGGTCTGGGGACCTTTATAAGGGTCCTGAGGGGCTCTAGAAGGGTCTGAGGGCCTTTAGAAAGGTCCTGAGGGGCATTAGAAGGGACGTGTGGCCTTCATAAGGGTCCTGAAAGGCATTAGAAGGGTCTGGGAGCTTTTAGATGGGTCCTGAGGCAACCTAGAAGGGTCTAGGGGCCTTTACATGGGTCTTGAGTGTCATTAGAAGGGTGTGGAGGCCTTTAGAAAGGCCCTGAAAAGCATTAGAAGGGTCTGGGAGCCTTTAGAAATGACCTGAGGGGCATTAGAAGGGTATGGGGGCCTTTAGAAAGGCCCTGAGGGGCATTAGAAGGGTCTGGGGGCCTTTAGAAGGGTCCTGAGGGGCATTAGAAGGGTCTGGGGGCCTTTAGAATGGTCCTGAGGGGGTCTAGAAAGGTCTGAAGGCATTTAAAACTGTCCTGAGAGGCTCTAGAAGGGTCTGGGTGCCTTTGTAAGGGTCCTGAGGGGCATTAGAATGGTCTGGGTGCCCTTATAAAAGCCCTGAGGGGAATTAGAAGGGTCTGTGGGCCTTTAGAAGGGTCCTGACGGGCTCTATAAGGGTCTGGGGTCTTTAGAAGGGTCTTCAGGGGCTCTAGAAGGGTCTGGGGACCTTTAGAAAGGCCCTGTGGGGCATTAGAAGGGTCTGGGGGCCTTTAGAATGCTCCTGAGGGGCAGTAGAATGGTCTGGGGACCTTTATAAGGGTCCAGACGGGCTCTCGAAGGGTCTGGGAACCTTTATAAATGCCCTGAGGGGCATTAGAAGGGTCTTGTGGCCTTGATAAGGGTCCTGAAAGGCATTAGAAGGCTCTGGGGGCTTTTAGATGGGTCCTGAGACAATCTAGAATGGTCTTGGGGCCTTTACATGGGTCTTGAGAGTCATTAGAAGGGTGTGGAGGCCTTTAGAAATGACCTGAAAGGCATTAGAAGGGTCTGGATTCTTTTAGATGGGTCCTGAGGCAATCTAGAAGGGTCTGGGGGCCTTTAAATGGGTCTTGAGGGTCATTAGAATGGTGTGGAGGCCTTTAGAAAGGCCCTGAAGGGCTCTATAAGGGTCTTGGGGCCTTTAGAAGGGTCTTCAGGGGCTCTAGAAGGGTCTGGAGACCTTTAGAAAGGACCTGTGGGGCATTAGAAGGGTCTGGGGGCCTTTAGAATGCTCCTGAGGGGCAGTAGAAGGGTCTTGTGGCCTTGATAAGGGTCCTGAAAGGCATTAGAAGGGTCTGGGGGCTTTTAGATGGGTCCTGAAGGCAATCTAGAAGGGTCTAGGGGCCTTTACATGGGTCTTGAGGGTCATTAGAAGGGTGTGGAGGCCTTTAGAAAGGCCCTGAGGGGCATTAGAAGGGTCTGGGGGCCTTTAGAATGGTCCTGAGGGGGTCTAGAAGGGTCTGGAGGCATTTAAAACTGTCCTGAGAGGCTCTAGAAGGGTCTGGGTGCCTTTATAAGGGTCCTGAGGGGCATTAGAAGGGTCTGGGTGCCCTTATAAAAGGCCTGAGGGGAATTAGCAGGGTCTGGGGGACTTTAGAAGGGTCCTGAGGGGCTCTATAAGGGTCTGGGGGCCTTTAGAAGGGTCTTCAGGGGCTCTAGAGGGGTCTGGGGACCTTTAGAAAGGCCCTGTGGGGCATTAGAAGGGTCTGGGGGCCTTTAGAATGCTCCTGAGGTGCAGTAGAATGGTCTGGGGACCTTCATAAGGGTCCTGACGGGCTCTAGAAGGGTCTGGGGACCTTTATAAGGGTCCTGAGGGGCTCTAGAAGGGTCTGAGGGCCTTTAGAAAGGTCCTGAGGGGCATTAGAAGGGACTTGTCGCCTTCATAAGGGTCCTGAAAGGCATTAGAAGGGTCTGGGAGCTTTTAGATGGGTCCTGAGGCAACCTAGAAGGGTCTAGGGGCCTTTACATGGGTCTTGAGTGTCATTAGAAGGGTGTGGAGGCCTTTAGAAAGGCCCTGAAAAGCATTAGAAGGGTCTGGGAGCCTTTAGAAATGACCTGAGGGGCATTAGAAGGGTATGGGGGCCTTTAGAAAGGCCCTGAGGGGCATTAGAAGGGTCTGGGGACCTTTAGAAAGGCCCTGTGGGGCATTAGAAGGGTCTGGGGGCCTTTAGAATGCTCCTGAGGGGCAGTAGAATGGTCTGGGGACCTTTATAAGGGTCCTGACGGGCTCTAGAAGGGTCTGGGAACCTTTATAAATGCCCTGAGGGGCATTAGAAGGGTCTTGTGGCCTTGATAAGGGTCCTGAAAGGCATTAGAAGGGTCTGGGTTCTTTTAGATGGGTCCTGAGGCAATCTAGAAGGGTCTGGGGGCCTTTAAATGGGTCTTGAGGGTCATTAGAATGGTGTGGAGGCCTTTAGAAAGGCCCTGAAGGGCTCTATAAGGGTCTTGGGGCCTTTAGAAGGGTCTTCAGGGGCTCTAGAAGGGTCTGGGGACCTTTAGAAAGGCCCTGTGGGGCATTAGAAGGGTCTGGGGGCCTTTAGAATGCTCCTGAGGGGCAGTAGAAGGGTCTTGTGGCCTTGATAAGGGTCCTGAAAGGCATTAGAAGGGTCTGGGTTCTTTTAGATGGGTCCTGAGGCAATCTAGAAGGGTCTAGGGGCCTTTACATGGGTCTTGAGGGTCATTAGAAGGGTGTGGAGGCCTTTAGAAAGGCCTTGAGGGGCTCTAGAAGGGTCTTGGGGCTAATAGAAGCGTCCTGTGTGGGTCCAGAAGGGTCTGGGGGCCTTTTTAAAGGCCCTCAGGGGGATTATAAGGGTCTCGCGGCCTTTAGAAAGGCCCTGAGTGGCATTTCAAGGGTCTGGGGTCATATAGAAAGGCCCTGAGGGGCATTAGAAGTGTCTGGGGGCCTTTAGAATGGTCCTGAGGGGGTCTAGAAGGGTCTGGAGGCATTTAAAACTGTCCTGAGAGGCTCTAGAAGGGTCTGGGTGCCTTTATAAGGGTCCTTACGGGCATTAGAAGGGTCAGGGTGCCCTTATAAAAGCCCTGAGGGGAATTAGCAGGGTCTGGGGGACTTTAGAAGGGTCCTGAGGGGCTCTATAAGGGTCTGGGGGCCTTTAGAAGGGTCTTCAGGGGCTCTAGAAGGGTCTGGGGACCATTAGAAAGGCCCTGTGGGGCATTAGAAGGGTCTGGAGGCCTTTAGAATACTCCTGAGGGGCAGTAGAATGTTCTGGGGACCTTTATAAGTGTCCTGACGGGCTCTAGAAGGGTCTGGGAACCTTTATATATTCCCTGAGGGGCATTAGAAGGGTCTGAGGGCCTTTAGAAAGGTCCTGAGGGGCATTAGAAGGGTCTTGTGGCCTTCATAAGGGTCCTGAAAGGCATTAGAATGGTCTGGGGGCTTTTAGATGGGTCCTGAGGCAATCTAGAAGGGTCTAGGGGCCTTTACATGGGTCTTGAGGGTCATTAGAAGGGTGTGGAGGCCTTTAGAAAGGCCCTGAAAGGCATTAGAAGGGTCTGGGGGCTTTTAGATGGGTCCTGAAGCAATCTAGAAGGGTCTGGGGGCCTTTACATGGGTCTTGAATGTAATTAGAAGGGTGTGGAGGCCTTTAGAAAAGCCCTGAGGGGCTCTAGAAGGGTCTGGGGGATATTAGAAGCATCCTGAGGGGGTCCAGAAGGGTCTGGGGGCCTTTTTAAAGGCCCTCAGGGGGATTATAAGGGTCTCGCGGCCTTTAGAAAGGCCCTGAGTGGCATTAGAAGGGTCTGGGTGCCTTTAGAATCGACCTGAGGGGCATTAGAAGGGTATGGGGACCTTTAGAAAGGACCTGAGGGGCATTAGAAAGGTCTGGGGGCCTTTAGAATGGTCCTGAGGGGCTCTATATGGGTCTGGGGTCCTTTAGAAGGGTCTTGAGGGGCTCTAGAAGGGTCTGGGGGCCTTTAGAAGGGTCTTCAGGGGCTCTTGAAGGGTCTGGGGACCTTTAGAAAGGCCCTGTGGGGCATTAGAAGGGTCTGGGGGCCTTTAGAAGGGTCCTGAGGGGCTCTATAAGGGTCTGGGGGCCTTTAGAAGGGTCTTCAGGGGCTCTAGAAGGGTCTGGGGACCTTTAGAAAGGCCCTGTGGGGCATTAGAAGGGTCTGGGGGCCTTTAGAATGCTCCTGAGGGGCAGTAGAATGGTCTGTGGACCTTTAGAAAGGCCCTGACGGTCATTAGAATGGTCTGCAGGCCTTTAGAAGTGTCCTGAGGGGCTCTAGAATGGTCTGGGGGCCTTTATAAGGGTCCTGACGGGCTCTAGAAGGGTCTCGGAACCTTTATAAATGCCCTGAGGGGCATTAGAATGGTCTGCGGGATTTAGAAGTGTCCTGAGGGGCTCTATAAGGGTCTGGGGGCCTTTATAAGGGTCCTGACGGGCTCTAGAAGGTTCTGGGAACCTTCATAAATGCCCTGAGGTGCATTAGAAGGGTCTGAGGGCCTTTAGAAAGGTCCTGAGGGGCATTAGAAGGGTCTTGTGGCCTTCATAAGGGTCCTGAAATGCATTAGAAGGGTCTGGGGGCTTTTAGATGGGTCCTGAGGCAATCTAGAAGGGTCTAGGGGCCTTTACATGGGCCTTGAGGGTCATTAGAAGGGTGTGGAGGCCTTTAGAAAGGCCCTGAGGGGCTCTATAAGGGTCTTGGGGCCTTTAGAAGGGTCTTCAGGGGCTCTAGAAGGGTCTGGGGACCTTTAGAAAGGACCTGTGGGGCATTAGAAGGGTCTGGGGGCCTTTAGAATGCTCCTGAGGGGCAGTAGAAGGGTCTTGTGGCCTTGATAAGGGTCCTGAAAGGCATTAGAAGGGTCTGGGGGCTTTTAGATGGGTCCTGAGGCAATCTAGAAGGGTCTAGGGGCCTTTACATGGGTCTTGAGGGTCATTAGAAGGGTGTGGAGGCCTTTAGAAAGGCCTTGAGGGGCTCTAGAAGGGTCTTGGGGCTAATAGAAGCGTCCTGTGTGGGTCCAGAAGGGTCTGGGGGCCTTTTTAAAGGCCCTCAGGGGGATTATAAGGGTCTCGCGGCCTTTAGAAAGGCCCTGAGTGGCATTTCAAGGGCCTGGGGTCATATAGAAAGGCCCTGAGGGGCATTAGAAGTGTCTGGGGGCCTTTAGAATGGTCCTGAGGGGGTCTAGAAGGGTCTGGAGGCATTTAAAACTGTCCTGAGAGGCTCTAGAAGGGTCTGGGTGCCTTTATAAGGGTCCTTACGGGCATTAGAAGGGTCAGCGTGCCCTTATAAAAGCCCTGAGGGGAATTAGCAGGGTCTGGGGGACTTTAGAAGGGTCCTGAGGGGCTCTATAAGGGTCTGGGGGCCTTTAGAAGGGTCTTCAGGGGCTCTAGAAGGGTCTGGGGACCATTAGAAAGGCCCTGTGGGGCATTAGAAGGGTCTGGAGGCCTTTAGAATACTCCTGAGGGGCAGTAGAATGGTCTGGGGACCTTTATAAGTGTCCTGACGGGCTCTAGAAGGGTCTGGGAACCTTTATATATTCCCTGAGGGGCATTAGAAGGGTCTGAGGGCCTTTAGAAAGGTCCTGAGGTGCATTAGAAGGGTCTTGTGGCCTTCATAAGGGTCCTGAAAGGCATTAGAAAGGTCTGGGGGCTTTTAGATGGGTCCTGAGGCAATCTAGAAGGGTCTAGGGGCCTTTACATGGGTCTTGAGGGTCATTAGAAGGGTGTGGAGGCCTTTAGAAAGGCCCTGAAAGGCATTAGAAGGGTCTGGGGGCTTTTAGATGGGTCCTGAAGCAATCTAGAAGGGTCTGGGGGCCTTTACATGGGTCTTGAATGTAATTAGAAGGGTGTGGAGGCCTTTAGAAAAGCCCTGAGGGGCTCTAGAAGGGTCTGGGGGATATTAGAAGCATCCTGAGGGGGTCCAGAAGGGTCTGGGGGCCTTTTTAAAGGCTCTCAGGGGGATTATAAGGGTCTCGCGGCCTTTAGAAAGGCCCTGAGTGGCATTAGAAGGGTCTGGGTGCCTTTAGAATCGACCTGAGGGGCATTAGAAGGGTATGGGGACCTTTAGAAAGGACCTGAGGGGCATTAGAAAGGTCTGGGGGCCTTTAGAATGGTCCTGAGGGGCTCTATATGGGTCTGGGGTCCTTTAGAAGGGTCTTGAGGGTCTCTAGAAAGGTCTGGGGGCCTTTAGAAGGGTCTTCAGGGGCTCTAGAAGGGTCTGGCGACCTTTAGAAAGGCCCTGTGGGGCATTAGAAGGGTCTGGGGGCCTTTAGAAGGGTCCTGAGGGGCTCTATAAGGGTCTGGGGGCCTTTAGAAGGGTCTTCAGGGGCTCTAGAAGGGTCTGGGGACCTTTAGAAAGGCCCTGTGGGGCATTAGAAGGGTCTGGGGGCCTTTAGAATGCTCCTGAGGGGCAGTAGAATGGTCTGTGGACCTTTAGAAAGGCCCTGACGGTCATTAGAATGGTCTGCAGGCCTTTAGAAGTGTCCTGAGGGGCTCTAGAATGGTCTGGGGGCCTTTATAAGGGTCCTGACGGGCTCTAGAAGGGTCTGGGAACCTTTATAAATGCCCTGAGGGGCATTAGAATGGTCTGCGGGATTTAGAAGTGTCCTGAGGGGCTCTATAAGGGTCTGGGGGCCTTTATAAGGGTCCTGACGGGCTCTAGAAGGGTCTGGGAACCTTCATAAATGCCCTGAGGTGCATTAGAAGGGTCTGAGGGCCTTTAGAAAGGTCCTGAGGGGCATTAGAAGGGTCTTGTGGCCTTCATAAGGGTCCTGAAAGGCATTAGAAGGGTCTGGGGGCTTTTAGATGGGTCCTGAGGCAATCTAGAAGGGTCTAGGGGCCTTTATATGGGCCTTGAGGGTCATTAGAAGGGTGTGGAGGCCTTTAGAAAGGCCCTGAGGGGCTCTAGAAGGGTCTGGGGGCTATTAGAAGCGTCCTGAGGGGGTCCATAAGGGTCTGGGGGCCTTTTTAAAGGCCCTCAGGGGGATTATAAGGGTCTCGCGGCCTTTAGAAAGGCCCTGAGTGGCATTACAAGGGCCTGGGGTCATATAGAAAGGCCCTGAGAGGTTCTAGAAATGTCTGGGGTATTTAGAAAGACCCTGAAAGGCATTAGAAGGGTCTGGGGGACTTTAGAAGGGTCCTGAGGGGCTCTATAAGGGTCTGGGGGCCTTTAGAAGGGACTTCAGGGGGTCTAGAGTTTTCTGGGGACATTTAGAAAGGCCCTGTCGGGCATAAGAAGGGTCTGGGGGCCTTTAGAATGCTCCTGAGGGGCAGTAGAATGGTCTGGGGGCCTTTATAAGGGTCCTGACGGGCTCTAGAAGTGTCTGGGAACCTTTATAAATGCCCTGAGGGGCATTAGAATGGTCTGAGGGCCTTTAGAAAGGTCCTGAGGGGCATTAGAAGGGTCTTGTGACCTTCATAAGGGTCCTGAAAGGTATTGGAAGGGTCTGGGGGCTTTTAGATGGGTCCTGAGGCAATCTAGAAGGGTCTGGGGGCATTTACATGGGTCTTGAGGGTCATTAGAAGGGTGTGGAGGCCTTTAGAAAGGCTCTGAAAGGCATTAGAAGGGTCTGGGTGCTTTTAGATGGGTCCTGAGGCAATCTAGAAGGGTCTGGGGGCCTTTACATGGGTCTTGAGGGTCATTAGAAGGGTGTGGAGGCCTTTAGAAACGGCCTGAGGTGCTCTAGAAGGGTCTCGGGGCTATTAGATGCGTCCTGAGGGGGTCCAGAAGGGTCTGGGGGCCTTTTTAAAGGCCCTCAGGGGGATTATAAGGGTCTCGCGGCCTTTAGAAAGGCCCTGAGTGGCATTAGAAGGGTCTGGGTGCCTTTAGAAATGACCTGAGGGGCATTAGAAGGGTATGGGGGCCTTTAGAAAGGCCCTGAGGGGCATTAGAAGGGTCTGGGGGCTATTAGAAGCGTCCTGAGAGGGTCCAGAAGGGTCTGGGGGACTTTTTAAAGGCCCTCAAGGGGAATTATAAGGGTCTCGCGGCCTTTAGAAAGGCCCTGAGTGGCATTACAAGGGCCTGGGGTCATATAAAAAGGCCCTGAGAGGTTCTAGAAGTGTCTGGGTTACTTTAGAAAGGCTCTGAGGGGTATTAGAAGGGTCTGGGGGCATTTAGAATGGTCCTGAGGGGGTCTAGAAGGGTCTGGAGGCATTTAAAACTGTCCTGAGAGGCTCTAGAAGGGTCTGGGTGCCTTTATAAGGGTCCTGACGAGCATTAGAAGGGTCTGGGTGCCCTTATAAAAGCCCTGAGGGGAATTAGCAGGGTCTGGGGGACTTTAGAAGGGTCCTGAGGGGCTCTA
The DNA here is from genome assembly GCA_033558105.1 of Coccyzus lansbergi. Lineage (NCBI taxonomy): Eukaryota > Metazoa > Chordata > Aves > Cuculiformes > Coccyzidae > Coccyzus > Coccyzus lansbergi. Next base: position 61,889 of record JAUMJK010000915.1, read on the forward strand.
TAAGGGTCTGGGGGCCTTTAGAAGGGTCTTCAGGGGCTCTAGAGGGGTCTGGGGACCTTTAGAAAGGTCCTGTGGGGCATTAGAAGGGTATGGGGGCCTTTAGAATGCTCCTGAGGGGCAGTAGAAGGGTCTGGGGACCTTTATAAGGGTCCTGACGGGCTCTAGAAGGGTCTGGGGGCCATTATAAGGGTCCTGACGGGCTCTAGAAGGGTCTGGGGACCTTTATAAGGGTCCTGACGGGCTCTAGAAGGGTCTGGGGACCTTTATAAACGTCCTGAGGGGCATTAGAAGGGTCTTGTGGCCTTCATAAGGGTCCTGAAAGGCATTAGAAGGGTCTGGGGGCTTTTAGATGGGTCCTGAGGCAATCTAGAAGGGTCTAGGGGCCTTTACATGGGTCTTGAGGGTCATTAGAAGGGTGTGGAGGCCTTTAGAAAGGCCCTGAGGGGCTCTAGAAGGGTCTGGGGGCTATTAGAAGCGTCCTCAGGGGGTCCAGAAGGGTCTGGGGGCCTTTTTAAAGGCCCTCAGGGGGATTATAAGGGTCTCGCGGCCTTTAGAAAGGCCCTGAGTGGCATTACATGGGCCTGGGGTCATATAGAAAGGCCCTGAGGGGCATTAGAAGGGTCTGGGGGCCTTTAGAATGGTCCTGAGGGGGTCTAGAAGGGTCTGGATGCATTTAAAACTGTCCTGAGAGGTTCTAGAAGGGTCTGGGTGCCTTTATAAAAGCCCTGAGGGGAATTAGCAGGGTCTGGGGGACTTTAGAAGGGTCCTGAGGGGCACTATAAGGGTCTGGGGGCCTTTAGAAGGGTCTTCAGGGCTTCTAGAAGGGTCTGGGGACCTTTAGAAAGGCCCTGTGGGGTATTAGAAGGGTCTGGAGGCCTTTAGAATGCTCCTGAGGGGCAGTAGAAGGGTCTGGGGACCTTTATAAGTGTCCTGACGGGCTCTAGAAGGGTCTGGGAACATTTATAAAGGCCCTGAGGGGCATTAGAAGGGTCTGAGGGCCTTTAGAAAGGTCCTGAGGGGCATTAGAAGGGTCTTGTGGCCTTCATAAGGGTCCTGAAAGGCATTAGAAGGGTCTGGGGGCTTTTAGATGGGTCCTGAGGCAATCTAGAAGGGTCTGGGGGCCTTTACATGGGTCTTGAGGGTCATTAGAAGGGTGTGGAGGCCTTTAGAAAGGCCCTGAAGGGCTCTAGAAGGGTCTGGGGGCTATTAGAATTGTCCTGAGTGGGTCCAGAAGGGTCTGGGGGCCTTTTTAAAGGCCCTCAGGGGGATTATATGGGTCTCGCGGCCTTTAGAAAGGCCCTGAGTGGCATTACAAGGGCCTGGGGTCATATAGAAAGGCCCTGAGAGGTTCTAGAAGTGTCTGGGGTACTTTAGAAAGGCCCTGAGGGGCATTAGAAGGGTCTGGGGGACTTTAGAAGGGTCCTGAGGGGCTCTATAAGGGTCTGGGGGCCTTTAGAAAGGCCCTGAGGTGCATTAGAAGGGTCTGGGGGCCATTAGAATGGTCCTGAGGGGCATTAGAAGGGTCTGGGGGCCTTTAGAATGGTCTTGAGGGGGTCTAGAAGGGTCTGGAGGCATTTAAAACTGTCCTGAGAGGCTCTAGAAGGGTCTGGGTGCCTTTATAAGGGTCTTGAGGGGCATTAGAAGGGTCTGGGTGCCCTTATAAAAGCCCTGAGGGGAATTAGCAGGGTCTGCAGGCCTTTAGAAGTGTCCTGAGGGGCTCTAGAATGTTCTGGGGGCCTTTATTAGGGTCCTGACAGGCTCTAGAAGGGTCTGGGAACCTTTATAAATGCCCTGAGGGGCATTAGAAGGGTCTGAGGGCCTTTAGAAAGGTCCTGAGGGGCATTAGAAGGGTCTTGTGGCCTTCATAAGGGTCCTGAAAGGCATTAGAAGGGTCTGGGGGCTTTTAGATGGGTCCTGAGGCAATCTAGAAGGGTCTAGGGGCCTTTACATGGGTCTTGAGGGTTATTAGAAGGGTGTGGAGGCCTTTAGAAAGGCCCTGAAAGGCATTAGAAGGGTCTGGGGGCTTTTAGATGGGTCCTGAGGCAATCTAGAAGGGTCTGGGGGCCTTTACATGGGTCTTGAGGGTCATTAGAAGGGTGCGGAGGCCTTTAGAAAGGCCCTGAGGGGCTCTAGAAGGGTCTGGGGTCTATTATAAGCGTCCTGAGGGGGTCCAGAAGGGTCTGGGGGCCTTTTTAAAGGTCCTCAGGGGGATTATAAGGGTCTCGCAGCCTTTAGAAAGGCCCTGAGTGGCATTAGAAGGTTCTGGGTGCCTTTAGAAATGTCCTGAGGGGCTCTTGAAGGGTCTGGGGGCCTTTAGAAATGTCCTGAGGGTCATTAGAAGGGTATGGGGGCCTTTAGAAAGGCCCTGAGGGGCATTACAAGGGTCTGGGGTCATATAGAAAGGCCCTGAGAGGTTCTAGAAGGTTCTGGGTGCCTTTAGAAAGGCCCTGAGGGGCATTAGAAGGGTCTGGGGGCCTTTAGAAATGTCCTGAGGGTCATTAGAAGTGTATGGGGTCCTTTAGAAAGGACCTTAGGGGCATTACAATGGTCTGGGGTCATATAGAAAGGTCCTGAGAGGTTCTAGAAGTGTCTGGGGTACTTTAGAAAGGCCCTGAGGTGCATTTTAAGGGTCTGGGGGCCTTTAGAAGGGTCCTGAGGGGGTCTAGAAGGGTCTGGAGGCATTTAAAACTGTCCTGAGATGCTCTAGAAGGTTCTGGGTGCCTTTAGAAATGTCCTGAGGGGATCTTGAAGGATCTGGGGACCTTTAGAAATGTCCTGAGGGTCATTAGAAGGGTATGGGTGCCTTTAGAAAGGCCCTGAGGGGCATTACAATGGTCTGGTGTCATATAGAAAGGCCCTGACAGGTTCTAGAAGTGTCTGGGGTACTTTAGAAAGGCCCTGAGGTGCATTAGAAGGGTCTGGGGGCCTTTAGAAGGGTCCTGAGGGGCATTAGAAGGGTCTGGGGACCTTTAGAAAGGTCCTCAGGGGCATTGGAAGTGTCTGGGGGCCTTTAGAATGGTCCTGAGGGGGTCTAGAAGGGTCTGGAGGCATTTAAAACTTTTCTGAGAGGCTCTAGAAGGGTCTGGGTGCCTTTATAAGGGTCCTGAGGGGCATTAGAATGGTCTGGGCGCCTTTAGAAGGGTCCTGAGGGGCATTAGAAGGGTCTGGGGGCTTTTAGATGGGTCCTGCGGCAATCTAGAAGGGTCTGGGTGCCTTTAAATGGGTCTTGAGGGTCATTAGAAGGGTGTGGAGGCCTTTAGAAAGGCCCTGAGGGGGTCTAGAAGGGTCTGGGTGCATTTAAAACTGTCCTGAGAGGCTCTAGAAGGGTCTGGGTGCCTTTATAAGGGTCCTGAGGGGCCTTAGAAGGGTCTGGGTGCCCTTATAAAAGCCCTGAAAGGAATTAGCAGGGTCTGGGGGACTTTAGAAGGGTCCTGAGGGGCTCTATAAGGGTCTGGGGGCCTTTAGAAGGGTCTTCAGGGGCTCCAGAAGGGACTGGGGACCTTTAGAAAGGCCCTGTGGGGCATTAGAAGGGTCTGGGGGCCTTTAGAATGCTCCTGAGGGGTAGTAGAAGGGTCTGGGGACCTTTATAAGTGTCCTGAGGGGCTCTAGAATGGTCTGGGAACCTTTATAAATGCCCTGAGGGGCATTAGAAGGGTCTGAGGGCCTTTAGAAAGGTCCTGAGGGGCATTAGAAGGGTCTTGTGGCATTGATAATGGTCCTGAAAGGCATTAGAAGGGTCTGGGGGCTTTTAGATGGGTCCTGAGGCAATCTAGAATGGTCTAGGGGCCTTTACATGGGTCTTGAGTGTCATTAGAAGGGTGTGGAGGCCTTTAGAAAGGCCCTGAGGGGCTCTAAAAGGGTCTGGGGGCTATTAGAAGCGTCCTGAGGGGGTCCAGAAGGGTCTGGGTGCCTTTTTAAAGGACCTCAGGGGGATTATAAGGGTCTCGCGGCCTTTAGAAAGGCCCTGACAGGCATTAGAAGGGTCTCGGGTCATATAGAAAGGCCCTGAGAGGTTCTAGAAGTGTCTGGCGTACTTTAGAAAGGCCTTGAGGGGCATTACAAGGGTCTGGGGGCCTTTAGAAGGGTCTTCAGGTGCTCTAGAAGGGTCTGGGGACCTTTAGAAAGGCCCTGTGGGGCATTAGAAGGGTCTGGGGGCCTTTAGAATGCTCCTGAGGGGCAGTAGAAGGGTCTGGGGACCTTTAGAAAGGCCCTGACGGGCATTAGAATGGTCTGCAGGCCTGTAGAAGTGTCCTGAGAGGCTTTAGAATGGTCTGGGGGCCTTTATAATGGTCCTGACGGGCTCTAGAAGGGTCTGGGAACCTTTATAAATGCCCTGAGGGGCATTAGAAGGGTCTGAGGGCCTTTAGAAAGGTCCTGAGGGGCATTAGAAGGGTCTTGTGGCCTTCATAAGGGTCCTGAAAGGCATTAGAAGGGTCTGGGGGCTTTTAGATGGGTCCTGAGGGTCATTAGAAGGGTGTGGAGGCCTTTAGAAAGGCCCTGAGGTGCTCTAGAAGGGTCTGGGGGCTATTAGAAGCGTCCTGAAAGGGTCCAGAAGGGTCTGGGGGCCTCTTCAAAGGCCCTAAGGGGGATTATAAGGGTCTCGCGGCCTTTAGAAAGGCCCTTAGTGGCATTAGAAGGGTCTGGGTGCCTTTAGAAATTTCCTGAGGGGCTCTAGAAGGGTCTGGGGGCCTTTAGAAATGTCCTGAGGGGCATTAGATGGGACTGGGTGCCCTTATAAAAGCCCTGAGGTTAATTAGCAGGGTCTGGGGGACTTTAGAAGGGTCCTGAGGGGCTCTATAAGGGTCTGGGGGCCTTTAGAAGGGTCTTCAGGGGCTCTAGAAGGGTCTGGGGACCTTTAGAAAGGCCGTGTGGGGCATTAGAAGGGTCTGGGGGCCTTTAGAATGCTCCTGAGGGGCAGTAGAAGGGTCTGGGGACCTTTATAAAGGCCCTGACGGGCATTAGAATGGTCTGCGGGCCTTTAGAAGTGTCCTGAGGGGCTCTAGAATGGTCTGGGGGCCTTTAGAAAGGTCTTGAGGGGCATTACAAGGGTCTGGGGTCATATAGAAAGGCCCTGAGAGGTTCTAGAAGTGTCTGGGGTAATTTAGAAAGGCCCTGCGGGGCATTAGAAGGGTCTGGGGGCCTTTATAAGGGTCCTGAGGGGTATTAAAAGGTTCTGGGGGCCTTTAGAAGGGTCCTGAGGGGCATTAGAAGGGTCTTGTGGCCCTTATAAAAGCCCTGAGGGGAATTAGCAGGGTCTGGGGGACATTAGAAGGGTCCTGAGGGGCTCTATAAGGGTCTGGGGGACCTTTAGAAAGGCCCTGTGGGGCATTAGAAGGGTCTGGGTGCCTTTAGAATGCTCCTCAGGGGCAGTAGAAGGGTGTGGGGACCTTTATAAAGGCCCTGACGGGCATTAGAGGGGTCTGCGGGCCTTTAGAAGTGTCCTGGGGGGCTCTAGAATGGTCTGGGGGCCTTTATAAGGGTCCTGACGGGCTCTAGAAGGGTCTGGGAACCTTTATAAATGCCCTGAGGGGCATTAGAATGGTCTGAGGGCCTTTAGAAAGGTCCTGAGGGGCATTAGAAGGGTCTTGTGGCCTTCATAATTGTCCTGAAAGGCATTGGAAGGGTCTGGAGGCTTTTAGATGGTTCCTGAGGCAATCTAGAAGGGTCTGGGGGCCTTTACATGGGTCTTGAGGGTCATTAGAAGGGTGTGGAGGCCTTTAGAAAGGCCCTGAGGGGCTCTAGAATGGTCTGGGGGCTATTACAAGCGTCCTGAGGGGGTCCAGAAGGGTCTGGGTGCCTTTTTAAAGGTCCTCAGGGGGATTATAAGGGTCTCGCAGCCTTTAGAAAGGCCCTGAGTGGCATTAGAAAGGTCTGGGTGCCTTTAGAAATGTCCTGAGGGGCTCTTGAATGGTCTGGGGGCCTTTAGAAGGGTGTGGGGGCCTTTAGAAAGGCCCTGAGGGGCATTACAAGGGTCTGGGGTCATATAGAAAGGCCCTGAGAGGTTCTAGAAGTGTCTGGGGTAATTTACAAAGGCCCTGCGGGGCTTTAGAAGGGTCTGGGGGACTTTATAAGGGTCCTGAGGGGCATTAGAAGGGTCTGGGGGCATTTAGAAGGGTCCTGAGGGGCATTAGAAGGGTCTGGGGGCCTTTAGAATGGTCCTGAGGGGGTCTAGAAGGGTCTGGAGGCATTTAAAACTGTCCTGAGAGGCTCTAGAAGGGTCTGGGTGCCTTTATAAGGGTCCTGAGGGGCATTAGAAGGGTTTGGGTGCCCTTATAAAAGCCCTGAGGAGAATTAGCAGGGTCTGGGGGACATTAGAAGGGTCCTTAGGAGCTCTATAAGGGTCTGGGGGCCTTTAGAAGGGTCTTCAGGGGCTCTAGAAGGGTCTGGGGACCTTTAGAAAGGCCCTGTGGGGCATTAGAAGGGTCTGGGGGCCTTTACAAGGGTCTTCAGGGGCTCTAGAAGGGTCTGGGGACCTTTAGAAAGACCCTGTGGGGCATTAGAAGGGTCTGAGGGCCTTTAGAATGCTCCTGAGGGGCAGTAGAAGAGTAGAAGGGTCTGGGGACCTTTATAAATGCCCTGAGGTGCATTAGAAGGGTCTGAGGGCCTTTAGAAAGGTCCTGAGGGGCATTAGAAGGGTCTTGTGGCCTTCATAAGGGTCCTGGAAGGCATTAGAAGGGTCTGGGGCTTTTAGATGGGTCCTGAGGCAATCTAGAAGGTCTAGGGGCCTTTACATGGGTCTTGAGGGTCATTAGAAGGGTGTGGAGGCCTTTAGAAAGGCCCTGAAAGGCATTAGAAGGGTCTGGGGCTTTTAGATGGGTCCTGAGGTAATCTAGAAGGGTCTGGGGGCCTTTACATGGGTTCTGAGCATCATTAGAAGGGTGTGGAGGCCTTTAGAAAGGCCCTGAAAGGCATTAGAAGGGTCTGGGGGCTTTTAGATTGGTCCTGATGCAATCTAGAAGGGTCTGGGGCCTTTACATGGGTCCTGAGCATCATTAGAAGGGTGTGGAGGCCTTTAGAAAGGCCCTGAGGGGCTCTAGAAGGGTCTGGGGGCCTTTAGAAGGGTCTTCAGGGCATTAGAAGGGTCTGAGGGCCTTTAGAAAGGTCCTGAGGGGCATTAGAAGGGTCTTGTGGCCTTCATAAGGGTCCTGAAAGGCATTAGAAGGGTCTGGGGGCTTTTAGATGGGTCCTGAGGCAATCTAGAAGGGTCTAGGGGCCTTTACATGGGTCTTGAGGGTCATTAGAAGGGTGTGGAGGCCTTTAGAAAGGCCCTGAAATGCATTAGAAGGGTCTGGGGGCTTTTAGATGGTCCTGAGGCAATCTAGAAGGGTCTGGGGGCCTTTACATGGGTCTTGAGGGTCATTAGAAGGGTGTGGAGGCCTTTAGAAAGGCCCTGAGGAGCTCTAGAAGGGTCTGGGGATATTAGAAGCGTCCTGAGGGGGTCCAGAAGGGTCTGGGGCCTTTTTAAAGGCCCTCAGGGGGGATTATAAGGGTCTCGCGGCTTTAGAAAGGCCCTGAGGGGCATTAGAAGGGTCTGGGTGCCTTTAGAATGGTCCTCAGGAGGGTCTAGAAGGGTCTGGAGGCATTTAAAACTGTCCTGAGAGGCTCTAGAAGGGTCTGGGTGCCTTTAGAATGGTCCTGAGGGGCATTAGAAGGGTCTGGGTGCCCTTATAAAAGCCCTGAGGGGAATTAGCAGGGTCTGGGGGACTTTAGAAGGGTCCTGAGGGGCTCTATAAGGGTCTGGGGGCCTTTAGAAGGGTCTTCAGGGGCTCTAGAGGGGTCTGGGGACCTTTAGAAGGCCCTGTGGGGCATTAGAAGGGTCTGGGGGCCTTTAGAATGCTCCTGAGGTGCAGTAGAATGGTCTGGGGACCTTCATAAGGGTCCTGACGGGCTCTAGAAGGGTCTGGGGACCTTTATAAGGGTCCTGAGGGGCTCTAGAAGGGTCTGAGGCCTTTAGAAAGGTCCTGAGGGGCATTAGAAGGGACTTGTCGCCTTCATAAGGGTCCTGAAAGGCATTAGAGGGTCTGGGAGCTTTTAGATGGGTCCTGAGGCAACCTAGAAGGGTCTAGGGGCCTTTACATGGGTCTTGAGTGTCATTAGAAGGGTGTGGAGGCCTTAGAAAGGCCCTGAAAAGCATTAGAAGGGTCTGGGAGCCTTTAGAAATGACCTGAGGGGCATTAGAAGGGTATGGGGGCCTTTAGAAAGGCCCTGAGGGGCATTAGAAGGGTCTGGGGGCCTTTAGAAGGGTCCTGAGGGGCATTAGAAGGGTCTGGGGGCCTTTAGAATGGTCCTGAGGGGGTCTAGAATGGTCTGGAGGCATTTAAAACTGTCCTGAGAGGCTCTAGGAAGGGTCTGGTGCCTTTATAAGGGTCCTGAGGGGCATTAGAATGGTCTGGGTGCCCTTATAAAAGCCCTGAGGGGAATTAGAAGGGTCTGTGGGACTTTAGAAGGGTACTGAGGGGCTCTATTAGGGTCTGGGGTCTTTAGAAGGGTCTTCAGGGGCTCTAGAAGGGTCTGGGGACCTTTAGAAAGGCCCTGTGGGGCATTAGAAGGGTCTGGGGGCCTTTAGAATGCTCCTGAGGGGCAGTAGAATGGTCTGGGGACCTTTATAAGGGTCCTGACGGGCTCTAGAAGGGTCTGGGAACCTTTATAAATGCCTGAGGGGCATTAGAAGGGTCTTGTGGCCTTGATAAGGGTCCTGAAAGGCATTAGAAGGGTCTGGGTTCTTTTAGATGGGTCCTGAGGCAATCTAGAAGGGTCTGGGGGCCTTTAAATGGGTCTTGAGGGTCATTAGAATGGTGTGGAGGCCTTTAGAAAGGCCCTGAAGGCTCTATAAGGGTCTTGGGGCCTTTAGAAGGGTCTTCAGGGGCTCTAGAAGGGTCTGGGGACCATTAGAAAGGCCCTGTGGGGCATTAGAAGGGTCTGGAGGCCTTTAGAATACTCCTGAGGGGCAGTAGAATGGTCTGGGGACCTTTATAAGTGTCCTGACGGGCTCTAGAAGGGTCTGGGAACCTTTATATATTCCCTGAGGGGCATTAGAAGGGTCTGAGGGCCTTTAGAAAGGTCCTGAGGGGCATTAGAAGGGTCTTGTGGCCTTCATAAGGGTCCTGAAAGGCATTAGAATGGTCTGGGGGCTTTTAGATGGGTCCTGAGGCAATCTAGAAGGGTCTAGGGGCCTTTACATGGGTCTTGAGGGTCATTAGAAGGGTGTGGAGGCCTTTAGAAAGGCCCTGAAAGGCATTAGAAGGGTCTGGGGGCTTTTAGATGGGTCCTGAAGCAATCTAGAAGGGTCTGGGGGCCTTTACATGGGTCTTGAATGTAATTAGAAGGGTGTGGAGGCCTTTAGAAAAGCCCTGAGGGGCTCTAGAAGGGTCTGGGGGATATTAGAAGCATCCTGAGGGGGTCCAGAAGGGTCTGGGGGCCTTTTTAAAGGCCCTCAGGGGGATTATAAGGGTCTCGCGGCCTTTAGAAAGGCCCTGAGTGGCATTAGAAGGGTCTGGGTGCCTTTAGAATCGACCTGAGGGGCATTAGAAGGGTATGGGGACCTTTAGAAAGGACCTGAGGGGCATTAGAAAGGTCTGGGGGCCTTTAGAATGGTCCTGAGGGGCTCTATATGGGTCTGGGGTCCTTTAGAAGGGTCTTGAGGGGCTCTAGAAGGGTCTGGGGGCCTTTAGAAGGGTCTTCAGGGGCTCTTGAAGGGTCTGGGGACCTTTAGAAAGGCCCTGTGGGGCATTAGAAGGGTCTGGGGGCCTTTAGAAGGGTCCTGAGGGGCTCTATAAGGGTCTGGGGGCCTTTAGAAGGGTCTTCAGGGGCTCTAGAAGGGTCTGGGGACCTTTAGAAAGGCCCTGTGGGGCATTAGAAGGGTCTGGGGGCCTTTAGAATGCTCCTGAGGGGCAGTAGAATGGTCTGTGGACCTTTAGAAAGGCCCTGACGGTCATTAGAATGGTCTGCAGGCCTTTAGAAGTGTCCTGAGGGGCTCTAGAATGGTCTGGGGGCCTTTATAAGGGTCCTGACGGGCTCTAGAAGGGTCTCGGAACCTTTATAAATGCCCTGAGGGGCATTAGAATGGTCTGCGGGATTTAGAAGTGTCCTGAGGGGCTCTATAAGGGTCTGGGGGCCTTTATAAGGGTCCTGACGGGCTCTAGAAGGTTCTGGGAACCTTCATAAATGCCCTGAGGTGCATTAGAAGGGTCTGAGGGCCTTTAGAAAGGTCCTGAGGGGCATTAGAAGGGTCTTGTGGCCTTCATAAGGGTCCTGAAATGCATTAGAAGGGTCTGGGGGCTTTTAGATGGGTCCTGAGGCAATCTAGAAGGGTCTAGGGGCCTTTACATGGGCCTTGAGGGTCATTAGAAGGGTGTGGAGGCCTTTAGAAAGGCCCTGAGGGGCTCTATAAGGGTCTTGGGGCCTTTAGAAGGGTCTTCAGGGGCTCTAGAAGGGTCTGGGGACCTTTAGAAAGGACCTGTGGGGCATTAGAAGGGTCTGGGGGCCTTTAGAATGCTCCTGAGGGGCAGTAGAAGGGTCTTGTGGCCTTGATAAGGGTCCTGAAAGGCATTAGAAGGGTCTGGGGGCTTTTAGATGGGTCCTGAGGCAATCTAGAAGGGTCTAGGGGCCTTTACATGGGTCTTGAGGGTCATTAGAAGGGTGTGGAGGCCTTTAGAAAGGCCTTGAGGGGCTCTAGAAGGGTCTTGGGGCTAATAGAAGCGTCCTGTGTGGGTCCAGAAGGGTCTGGGGGCCTTTTTTAAGGCCCTCAGGGGGATTATAAGGGTCTCGCGGCCTTTAGAAAGGCCCTGAGTGGCATTTCAAGGGCCTGGGGTCATATAGAAAGGCCCTGAGGGGCATTAGAAGTGTCTGGGGGCCTTTAGAATGGTCCTGAGGGGGTCTAGAAGGGTCTGGAGGCATTTAAAACTGTCCTGAGAGGCTCTAGAAGGGTCTGGGTGCCTTTATAAGGGTCCTTACGGGCATTAGAAGGGTCAGGGTGCCCTTATAAAAGCCCTGAGGGGAATTAGCAGGGTCTGGGGGACTTTAGAAGGGTCCTGAGGGGCTCTATAAGGGTCTGGGGGCCTTTAGAAGGGTCTTCAGGGGCTCTAGAAGGGTCTGGGGACCATTAGAAAGGCCCTGTGGGGCATTAGAAGGGTCTGGAGGCCTTTAGAATACTCCTGAGGGGCAGTAGAATGGTCTGGGGACCTTTATAAGTGTCCTGACGGGCTCTAGAAGGGTCTGGGAACCTTTATATATTCCCTGAGGGGCATTAGAAGGGTCTGAGGGCCTTTAGAAAGGTCCTGAGGTGCATTAGAAGGGTCTTGTGGCCTTCATAAGGGTCCTGAAAGGCATTAGAATGGTCTGGGGGCTTTTAGATGGGTCCTGAGGCAATCTAGAAGGGTCTAGGGGCCTTTACATGGGTCTTGAGGGTCATTAGAAGGGTGTGGAGGCCTTTAGAAAGGCCCTGAAAGGCATTAGAAGGGTCTGGGGGCTTTTAGATGGGTCCTGAAGCAATCTAGAAGGGTCTGGGGGCCTTTACATGGGTCTTGAATGTAATTAGAAGGGTGTGGAGGCCTTTAGAAAAGCCCTGAGGGGCTCTAGAAGGGTCTGGGGGATATTAGAAGCATCCTGAGGGGGTCCAGAAGGGTCTGGGGGCCTTTTTAAAGGCTCTCAGGTGGATTATAAGGGTCTCGCGGCCTTTAGAAAGGCCCTGAGTGGCATTAGAAGGGTCTGGGTGCCTTTAGAATCGACCTGAGGGGCATTAGAAGGGTATGGGGACCTTTAGAAAGGACCTGAGGGGCATTAGAAAGGTCTGGGGGCCTTTAGAATGGTCCTGAGGGGCTCTATATGGGTCTGGGGTCCTTTAGAAGGGTCTTGAGGGGCTCTAGAAAGGTCTGGGGGCCTTTAGAAGGGTCTTCAGGGGCTCTAGAAGGGTCTGGGGACCTTTAGAAAGGCCCTGTGGGGCATTAGAAGGGTCTGGGGGCCTTTAGAAGGGTCCTGAGGGGCTCTATAAGGGTCTGGGGGCCTTTAGAAGGGTCTTCAGGGGCTCTAGAAGGGTCTGGGGACCTTTAGAAAGGCCCTGTGGGGCATTAGAAGGGTCTGGGGGCCTTTAGAATGCTCCTGAGGGGCAGTAGAATGGTCTGTGGACCTTTAGAAAGGCCCTGACGGTCATTAGAATGGTCTGCAGGCCTTTAGAAGTGTCCTGAGGGGCTCTAGAATGGTCTGGGGGCCTTTATAAGGGTCCTGATGGGCTCTAGAAGGGTCTGGGAACCTTTATAAATGCCCTGAGGGGCATTAGAATGGTCTGCGGGATTTAGAAGTGTCCTGAGGGGCTCTATAAGGGTCTGGGGGCCTTTATAAGGGTCCTGACGGGCTCTAGAAGGGTCTGGGAACCTTCATAAATGCCCTGAGGTGCATTAGAAGGGTCTGAGGGCCTTTAGAAAGGTCCTGAGGGGCATTAGAAGGGTCTTGTGGCCTTTATAAGGGTCCTGAAAGGCATTAGAAGGGTCTGGGGGCTTTTAGATGGGTCCTGAGGCAATCTAGAAGGGTCTAGGGGCCTTTATATGGGCCTTGAGGGTCATTAGAAGGGTGTGGAGGCCTTTAGAAAGGCCCTGAGGGGCTCTAGAAGGGTCTGGGGGCTATTAGAAGCGTCCTGAGGGGGTCCATAAGGGTCTGGGGGCCTTTAGAATGGTCCTGAGGGGGTCTAGAAGGGTCTGGAGGCATTTAAAACTGTCCTGAGAGGCTCTAGAAGGGTCTGGGTGCCTTTATAAGGGTCCTGAGGGGCATTAGAAGGGTCTGGGTGCCCTTATAAAAGGCCTGAGGGGAATTAGCAGGGTCTGGGGGACTTTAGAAGGGTCCTGAGGGGCTCTATAAGGGTCTGGGGGCCTTTAGAAGGGTCTTCAGGGGCTCTAGAGGGGTCTGGGGACCTTTAGAAAGGCCCTGTGGGGCATTAGAAGGGTCTGGGGGCCTTTAGAATGCTCCTGAGGTGCAGTAGAATGGTCTGGGGACCTTCATAAGGGTCCTGACGGGCTCTAGAAGGGTCTGGGGACCTTTATAAGGGTCCTGAGGGGCTCTAGAAGGGTCTGAGGGCCTTTAGAAAGGTCCTGAGGGGCATTAGAAGGGACTTGTCGCCTTCATAAGGGTCCTGAAAGGCATTAGAAGGGTCTGGGAGCTTTTAGATGGGTCCTGAGGCAACCTAGAAGGGTCTAGGGGCCTTTACATGGGTCTTGAGTGTCATTAGAAGGGTGTGGAGGCCTTTAGAAAGGCCCTGAAAAGCATTAGAAGGGTCTGGGAGCCTTTAGAAATGACCTGAGGGGCATTAGAAGGGTATGGGGGCCTTTAGAAAGGCCCTGAGGGGCATTAGAAGGGTCTGGGGGCCTTTAGAAGGGTCCTGAGGGGCATTAGAAGGGTCTGGGGGCCTTTAGAATGGTCCTGAGGGGGTCTAGAATGGTCTGGAGGCATTTAAAACTGTCCTGAGAGGCTCTAGAAGGGTCTGGGTGCCTTTATAAGGGTCCTGAGGGGCATTAGAATGGTCTGGGTGCCCTTATAAAAGCCCTGAGGGGAATTAGAAGGGTCTGTGGGACTTTAGAAGGGTACTGAGGGGCTCTATAAGGGTCTGGGGTCTTTAGAAGGGTCTTCAGGGGCTCTAGAAGGGTCTGGGGACCTTTAGAAAGGCCCTGTGGGGCATTAGAAGGGTCTGGGGGCCTTTAGAATGCTCCTGAGGGGCAGTAGAATGGTCTGGGGACCTTTATAAGGGTCCTGACGGGCTCTAGAAGGGTCTGGGAACCTTTATAAATGCCCTGAGGGGCATTAGAAGGGTCTTGTGGCCTTGATAAGGGTCCTGAAAGGCATTAGAAGGGTCTGGGTTCTTTTAGATGGGTCCTGAGGCAATCTAGAAGGGTCTGGGGGCCTTTAAATGGGTCTTGAGGGTCATTAGAATGGTGTGGAGGCCTTTAGAAAGGCCCTGAAGGGCTCTATAAGGGTCTTGGGGCCTTTAGAAGGGTCTTCAGGGGCTCTAGAAGGGTCTGGGGACCATTAGAAAGGCCCTGTGGGGCATTAGAAGGGTCTGGAGGCCTTTAGAATACTCCTGAGGGGCAGTAGAATGGTCTGGGGACCTTTATAAGTGTCCTGACGGGCTCTAGAAGGGTCTGGGAACCTTTATATATTCCCTGAGGGGCATTAGAAGGGTCTGAGGGCCTTTAGAAAGGTCCTGAGGGGCATTAGAAGGGTCTTGTGGCATTGATAATGGTCCTGAAAGGCATTAGAAGGGTCTGGGGGCTTTTAGATGGGTCCTGAGGCAATCTAGAATGGTCTAGGGGCCTTTACATGGGTCTTGAGTGTCATTAGAAGGGTGTGGAGGCCTTTAGAAAGGCCCTGAGGGGCTCTAAAAGGGTCTGGGGGCTATTAGAAGCGTCCTGAGGGGGTCCAGAAGGGTCTGGGTGCCTTTTTAAAGGACCTCAGGGGGATTATAAGGGTCTCGCGGCCTTTAGAAAGGCCCTGACAGGCATTAGAAGGGTCTCGGGTCATATAGAAAGGCCCTGAGAGGTTCTAGAAGTGTCTGGCGTACTTTAGAAAGGCCTTGAGGGGCATTACAAGGGTCTGGGGGCCTTTAGAAGGGTCTTCAGGTGCTCTAGAAGGGTCTGGGGACCTTTAGAAAGGCCCTGTGGGGCATTAGAAGGGTCTGGGGGCCTTTAGAATGCTCCTGAGGGGCAGTAGAAGGGTCTGGGGACCTTTAGAAAGGCCCTGACGGGCATTAGAATGGTCTGCAGGCCTGTAGAAGTGTCCTGAGAGGCTTTAGAATGGTCTGGGGGCCTTTATAATGGTCCTGACGGGCTCTAGAAGGGTCTGGGAACCTTTATAAATGCCCTGAGGGGCATTAGAAGGGTCTGAGGGCCTTTAGAAAGGTCCTGAGGGGCATTAGAAGGGTCTTGTGGCCTTCATAAGGGTCCTGAAAGGCATTAGAAGGGTCTGGGGGCTTTTAGATGGGTCCTGAGGGTCATTAGAAGGGTGTGGAGGCCTTTAGAAAGGCCCTGAGGTGCTCTAGAAGGGTCTGGGGGCTATTAGAAGCGTCCTGAAAGGGTCCAGAAGGGTCTGGGGGCCTCTTCAAAGGCCCTAAGGGGGATTATAAGGGTCTCGCGGCCTTTAGAAAGGCCCTTAGTGGCATTAGAAGGGTCTGGGTGCCTTTAGAAATTTCCTGAGGGGCTCTAGAAGGGTCTGGGGGCCTTTAGAAATGTCCTGAGGGGCATTAGATGGGACTGGGTGCCCTTATAAAAGCCCTGAGGTTAATTAGCAGGGTCTGGGGGACTTTAGAAGGGTCCTGAGGGGCTCTATAAGGGTCTGGGGGCCTTTAGAAGGGTCTTCAGGGGCTCTAGAAGGGTCTGGGGACCTTTAGAAAGGCCGTGTGGGGCATTAGAAGGGTCTGGGGGCCTTTAGAATGCTCCTGAGGGGCAGTAGAAGGGTCTGGGGACCTTTATAAAGGCCCTGACGGGCATTAGAATGGTCTGCGGGCCTTTAGAAGTGTCCTGAGGGGCTCTAGAATGGTCTGGGGGCCTTTAGAAAGGTCTTGAGGGGCATTACAAGGGTCTGGGGTCATATAGAAAGGCCCTGAGAGGTTCTAGAAGTGTCTGGGGTAATTTAGAAAGGCCCTGCGGGGCATTAGAAGGGTCTGGGGGCCTTTATAAGGGTCCTGAGGGGTATTAAAAGGTTCTGGGGGCCTTTAGAAGGGTCCTGAGGGGCATTAGAAGGGTCTTGTGGCCCTTATAAAAGCCCTGAGGGGAATTAGCAGGGTCTGGGGGACATTAGAAGGGTCCTGAGGGGCTCTATAAGGGTCTGGGGGACCTTTAGAAAGGCCCTGTGGGGCATTAGAAGGGTCTGGGTGCCTTTAGAATGCTCCTCAGGGGCAGTAGAAGGGTGTGGGGACCTTTATAAAGGCCCTGACGGGCATTAGAGGGGTCTGCGGGCCTTTAGAAGTGTCCTGGGGGGCTCTAGAATGGTCTGGGGGCCTTTATAAGGGTCCTGACGGGCTCTAGAAGGGTCTGGGAACCTTTATAAATGCCCTGAGGGGCATTAGAATGGTCTGAGGGCCTTTAGAAAGGTCCTGAGGGGCATTAGAAGGGTCTTGTGGCCTTCATAATTGTCCTGAAAGGCATTGGAAGGGTCTGGAGGCTTTTAGATGGTTCCTGAGGCAATCTAGAAGGGTCTGGGGGCCTTTACATGGGTCTTGAGGGTCATTAGAAGGGTGTGGAGGCCTTTAGAAAGGCCCTGAGGGGCTCTAGAATGGTCTGGGGGCTATTACAAGCGTCCTGAGGGGGTCCAGAAGGGTCTGGGTGCCTTTTTAAAGGTCCTCAGGGGGATTATAAGGGTCTCGCAGCCTTTAGAAAGGCCCTGAGTGGCATTAGAAAGGTCTGGGTGCCTTTAGAAATGTCCTGAGGGGCTCTTGAATGGTCTGGGGGCCTTTAGAAGGGTGTGGGGGCCTTTAGAAAGGCCCTGAGGGGCATTACAAGGGTCTGGGGTCATATAGAAAGGCCCTGAGAGGTTCTAGAAGTGTCTGGGGTAATTTACAAAGGCCCTGCGGGGCTTTAGAAGGGTCTGGGGGACTTTATAAGGGTCCTGAGGGGCATTAGAAGGGTCTGGGGGCATTTAGAAGGGTCCTGAGGGGCATTAGAAGGGTCTGGGGGCCTTTAGAATGGTCCTGAGGGGGTCTAGAAGGGTCTGGAGGCATTTAAAACTGTCCTGAGAGGCTCTAGAAGGGTCTGGGTGCCTTTATAAGGGTCCTGAGGGGCATTAGAAGGGTTTGGGTGCCCTTATAAAAGCCCTGAGGAGAATTAGCAGGGTCTGGGGGACATTAGAAGGGTCCTTAGGAGCTCTATAAGGGTCTGGGGGCCTTTAGAAGGGTCTTCAGGGGCTCTAGAAGGGTCTGGGGACCTTTAGAAAGGCCCTGTGGGGCATTAGAAGGGTCTGGGGGCCTTTACAAGGGTCTTCAGGGGCTCTAGAAGGGTCTGGGGACCTTTAGAAAGACCCTGTGGGGCATTAGAAGGGTCTGAGGGCCTTTAGAATGCTCCTGAGGGGCAGTAGAAGGGTCTGGGGACCTTTATAAATGCCCTGAGGTGCATTAGAAGGGTCTGAGGGCCTTTAGAAAGGTCCTGAGGGGCATTAGAAGGGTCTTGTGGCCTTCATAAGGGTCCTGGAAGGCATTAGAAGGGTCTGGGGGCTTTTAGATGGGTCCTGAGGCAATCTAGAAGGGTCTAGGGGCCTTTACATGGGTCTTGAGGGTCATTAGAAGGGTGTGGAGGCCTTTAGAAAGGCCCTGAAAGGCATTAGAAGGGTCTGGGGGCTTTTAGATGGGTCCTGAGGTAATCTAGAAGGGTCTGGGGGCCTTTACATGGGTTCTGAGCATCATTAGAAGGGTGTGGAGGCCTTTAGAAAGGCCCTGAAAGGCATTAGAAGGGTCTGGGGGCTTTTAGATTGGTCCTGATGCAATCTAGAAGGGTCTGGGGGCCTTTACATGGGTCCTGAGCATCATTAGAAGGGTGTGGAGGCCTTTAGAAAGGCCCTGAGGGGCTCTAGAAGGGTCTGGGGGCCTTTAGAAGGGTCTTCAGGGGCATTAGAAGGGTCTGAGGGCCTTTAGAAAGGTCCTGAGGGGCATTAGAAGGGTCTTGTGGCCTTCATAAGGGTCCTGAAAGGCATTAGAAGGGTCTGGGGGCTTTTAGATGGGTCCTGAGGCAATCTAGAAGGGTCTAGGGGCCTTTACATGGGTCTTGAGGGTCATTAGAAGGGTGTGGAGGCCTTTAGAAAGGCCCTGAAATGCATTAGAAGGGTCTGGGGGCTTTTAGATGGGTCCTGAGGCAATCTAGAAGGGTCTGGGGGCCTTTACATGGGTCTTGAGGGTCATTAGAAGGGTGTGGAGGCCTTTAGAAAGGCCCTGAGGAGCTCTAGAAGGGTCTGGGGGATATTAGAAGCGTCCTGAGGGGGTCCAGAAGGGTCTGGGGGCCTTTTTAAAGGCCCTCAGGGGGATTATAAGGGTCTCGCGGCCTTTAGAAAGGCCCTGAGGGGCATTAGAAGGGTCTGGGTGCCTTTAGAATGGTCCTCAGGAGGGTCTAGAAGGGTCTGGAGGCATTTAAAACTGTCCTGAGAGGCTCTAGAAGGGTCTGGGTGCCTTTAGAATGGTCCTGAGGGGCATTAGAAGGGTCTGGGTGCCCTTATAAAAGCCCTGAGGGGAATTAGCAGGGTCTGGGGGACTTTAGAAGGGTCCTGAGGGGCTCTATAAGGGTCTGGGGGCCTTTAGAAGGGTCTTCAGGGGCTCTAGAGGGGTCTGGGGACCTTTAGAAAGGCCCTGTGGGGCATTAGAAGGGTCTGGGGGCCTTTAGAATGCTCCTGAGGTGCAGTAGAATGGTCTGGGGACCTTCATAAGGGTCCTGACGGGCTCTAGAAGGGTCTGGGGACCTTTATAAGGGTCCTGAGGGGCTCTAGAAGGGTCTGAGGGCCTTTAGAAAGGTCCTGAGGGGCATTAGAAGGGACTTGTCGCCTTCATAAGGGTCCTGAAAGGCATTAGAAGGGTCTGGGAGCTTTTAGATGGGTCCTGAGGCAACCTAGAAGGGTCTAGGGGCCTTTACATGGGTCTTGAGTGTCATTAGAAGGGTGTGGAGGCCTTTAGAAAGGCCCTGAAAAGCATTAGAAGGGTCTGGGAGCCTTTAGAAATGACCTGAGGGGCATTAGAAGGGTATGGGGGCCTTTAGAAAGGCCCTGAGGGGCATTAGAAGGGTCTGGGGGCCTTTAGAAGGGTCCTGAGGGGCATTAGAAGGGTCTGGGGGCCTTTAGAATGGTCCTGAGGGGGTCTAGAATGGTCTGGAGGCATTTAAAACTGTCCTGAGAGGCTCTAGAAGGGTCTGGGTGCCTTTATAAGGGTCCTGAGGGGCATTAGAATGGTCTGGGTGCCCTTATAAAAGCCCTGAGGGGAATTAGAAGGGTCTGTGGGACTTTAGAAGGGTACTGAGGGGCTCTATTAGGGTCTGGGGTCTTTAGAAGGGTCTTCAGGGGCTCTAGAAGGGTCTGGGGACCTTTAGAAAGGCCCTGTGGGGCATTAGAAGGGTCTGGGGGCCTTTAGAATGCTCCTGAGGGGCAGTAGAATGGTCTGGGGACCTTTATAAGGGTCCTGACGGGCTCTAGAAGGGTCTGGGAACCTTTATAAATGCCCTGAGGGGCATTAGAAGGGTCTTGTGGCCTTGATAAGGGTCCTGAAAGGCATTAGAAGGGTCTGGGTTCTTTTAGATGGGTCCTGAGGCAATCTAGAAGGGTCTGGGGGCCTTTAAATGGGTCTTGAGGGTCATTAGAATGGTGTGGAGGCCTTTAGAAAGGCCCTGAAGGGCTCTATAAGGGTCTTGGGGCCTTTAGAAGGGTCTTCAGGGGCTCTAGAAGGGTCTGGGGACCATTAGAAAGGCCCTGTGGGGCATTAGAAGGGTCTGGAGGCCTTTAGAATACTCCTGAGGGGCAGTAGAATGGTCTGGGGACCTTTATAAGTGTCCTGACGGGCTCTAGAAGGGTCTGGGAACCTTTATATATTCCCTGAGGGGCATTAGAAGGGTCTGAGGGCCTTTAGAAAGGTCCTGAGGGGCATTAGAAGGGTCTTGTGGCCTTCATAAGGGTCCTGAAAGGCATTAGAAGGGTCTGGGGGCTTTTAGATGGGTCCTGAAGCAATCTAGAAGGGTCTGGGGGCCTTTACATGGGTCTTGAATGTAATTAGAAGGGTGTGGAGGCCTTTAGAAAAGCCCTGAGGGGCTCTAGAAGGGTCTGGGGGATATTAGAAGCATCCTGAGGGGGTCCAGAAGGGTCTGGGGGCCTTTTTAAAGGCCCTCAGGGGGATTATAAGGGTCTCGCGGCCTTTAGAAAGGCCCTGAGTGGCATTAGAAGGGTCTGGGTGCCTTTAGAATCGACCTGAGGGGCATTAGAAGGGTATGGGGACCTTTAGAAAGGACCTGAGGGGCATTAGAAAGGTCTGGGGGCCTTTAGAATGGTCCTGAGGGGCTCTATATGGGTCTGGGGTCCTTTAGAAGGGTCTTGAGGGGCTCTAGAAGGGTCTGGGGGCCTTTAGAAGGGTCTTCAGGGGCTCTTGAAGGGTCTGGGGACCTTTAGAAAGGCCCTGTGGGGCATTAGAAGGGTCTGGGGGCCTTTAGAAGGGTCCTGAGGGGCTCTATAAGGGTCTGGGGGCCTTTAGAAGGGTCTTCAGGGGCTCTAGAGGGGTCTGGGGACCTTTAGAAAGGCCCTGTGGGGCATTAGAAGGGTCTGGGGGCCTTTAGAATGCTCCTGAGGTGCAGTAGAATGGTCTGGGGACCTTCATAAGGGTCCTGACGGGCTCTAGAAGGGTCTGGGGACCTTTATAAGGGTCCTGAGGGGCTCTAGAAGGGTCTGAGGGCCTTTAGAAAGGTCCTGAGGGGCATTAGAAGGGACTTGTCGCCTTCATAAGGGTCCTGAAAGGCATTAGAAGGGTCTGGGAGCTTTTAGATGGGTCCTGAGGCAACCTAGAAGGGTCTAGGGGCCTTTACATGGGTCTTGAGTGTCATTAGAAGGGTGTGGAGGCCTTTAGAAAGGCCCTGAAAAGCATTAGAAGGGTCTGGGAGCCTTTAGAAATGACCTGAGGGGCATTAGAAGGGTATGGGGGCCTTTAGAAAGGCCCTGAGGGGCATTAGAAGGGTCTGGGGGCCTTTAGAAGGGTCCTGAGGGGCATTAGAAGGGTCTGGGGGCCTTTAGAATGGTCCTGAGGGGGTCTAGAATGGTCTGGAGGCATTTAAAACTGTCCTGAGAGGCTCTAGAAGGGTCTGGGTGCCTTTATAAGGGTCCTGAGGGGCATTAGAATGGTCTGGGTGCCCTTATAAAAGCCCTGAGGGGAATTAGAAGGGTCTGTGGGACTTTAGAAGGGTACTGAGGGGCTCTATTAGGGTCTGGGGTCTTTAGAAGGGTCTTCAGGGGCTCTAGAAGGGTCTGGGGACCTTTAGAAAGGCCCTGTGGGGCATTAGAAGGGTCTGGGGGCCTTTAGAATGCTCCTGAGGGGCAGTAGAATGGTCTGGGGACCTTTATAAGGGTCCTGACGGGCTCTAGAAGGGTCTGGGAACCTTTATAAATGCCCTGAGGGGCATTAGAAGGGTCTTGTGGCCTTGATAAGGGTCCTGAAAGGCATTAGAAGGGTCTGGGTTCTTTTAGATGGGTCCTGAGGCAATCTAGAAGGGTCTGGGGGCCTTTAAATGGGTCTTGAGGGTCATTAGAATGGTGTGGAGGCCTTTAGAAAGGCCCTGAAGGGCTCTATAAGGGTCTTGGGGCCTTTAGAAGGGTCTTCAGGGGCTCTAGAAGGGTCTGGGGACCATTAGAAAGGCCCTGTGGGGCATTAGAAGGGTCTGGAGGCCTTTAGAATACTCCTGAGGGGCAGTAGAATGGTCTGGGGACCTTTATAAGTGTCCTGACGGGCTCTAGAAGGGTCTGGGAACCTTTATATATTCCCTGAGGGGCATTAGAAGGGTCTGAGGGCCTTTAGAAAGGTCCTGAGGGGCATTAGAAGGGTCTTGTGGCCTTCATAAGGGTCCTGAAAGGCATTAGAATGGTCTGGGGGCTTTTAGATGGGTCCTGAGGCAATCTAGAAGGGTCTAGGGGCCTTTACATGGGTCTTGAGGGTCATTAGAAGGGTGTGGAGGCCTTTAGAAAGGCCCTGAAAGGCATTAGAAGGGTCTGGGGGCTTTTAGATGGGTCCTGAAGCAATCTAGAAGGGTCTGGGGGCCTTTACATGGGTCTTGAATGTAATTAGAAGGGTGTGGAGGCCTTTAGAAAAGCCCTGAGGGGCTCTAGAAGGGTCTGGGGGATATTAGAAGCATCCTGAGGGGGTCCAGAAGGGTCTGGGGGCCTTTTTAAAGGCCCTCAGGGGGATTATAAGGGTCTCGCGGCCTTTAGAAAGGCCCTGAGTGGCATTAGAAGGGTCTGGGTGCCTTTAGAATCGACCTGAGGGGCATTAGAAGGGTATGGGGACCTTTAGAAAGGACCTGAGGGGCATTAGAAAGGTCTGGGGGCCTTTAGAATGGTCCTGAGGGGCTCTATATGGGTCTGGGGTCCTTTAGAAGGGTCTTGAGGGGCTCTAGAAGGGTCTGGGGGCCTTTAGAAGGGTCTTCAGGGGCTCTTGAAGGGTCTGGGGACCTTTAGAAAGGCCCTGTGGGGCATTAGAAGGGTCTGGGGGCCTTTAGAAGGGTCCTGAGGGGCTCTATAAGGGTCTGGGGGCCTTTAGAAGGGTCTTCAGGGGCTCTAGAAGGGTCTGGGGACCTTTAGAAAGGCCCTGTGGGGCATTAGAAGGGTCTGGGGGCCTTTAGAATGCTCCTGAGGGGCAGTAGAATGGTCTGTGGACCTTTAGAAAGGCCCTGACGGTCATTAGAATGGTCTGCAGGCCTTTAGAAGTGTCCTGAGGGGCTCTAGAATGGTCTGGGGGCCTTTATAAGGGTCCTGACGGGCTCTAGAAGGGTCTCGGAACCTTTATAAATGCCCTGAGGGGCATTAGAATGGTCTGCGGGATTTAGAAGTGTCCTGAGGGGCTCTATAAGGGTCTGGGGGCCTTTATAAGGGTCCTGACGGGCTCTAGAAGGTTCTGGGAACCTTCATAAATGCCCTGAGGTGCATTAGAAGGGTCTGAGGGCCTTTAGAAAGGTCCTGAGGGGCATTAGAAGGGTCTTGTGGCCTTCATAAGGGTCCTGAAATGCATTAGAAGGGTCTGGGGGCTTTTAGATGGGTCCTGAGGCAATCTAGAAGGGTCTAGGGGCCTTTACATGGGCCTTGAGGGTCATTAGAAGGGTGTGGAGGCCTTTAGAAAGGCCCTGAGGGGCTCTATAAGGGTCTTGGGGCCTTTAGAAGGGTCTTCAGGGGCTCTAGAAGGGTCTGGGGACCTTTAGAAAGGACCTGTGGGGCATTAGAAGGGTCTGGGGGCCTTTAGAATGCTCCTGAGGGGCAGTAGAAGGGTCTTGTGGCCTTGATAAGGGTCCTGAAAGGCATTAGAAGGGTCTGGGGGCTTTTAGATGGGTCCTGAGGCAATCTAGAAGGGTCTAGGGGCCTTTACATGGGTCTTGAGGGTCATTAGAAGGGTGTGGAGGCCTTTAGAAAGGCCTTGAGGGGCTCTAGAAGGGTCTTGGGGCTAATAGAAGCGTCCTGTGTGGGTCCAGAAGGGTCTGGGGGCCTTTTTTAAGGCCCTCAGGGGGATTATAAGGGTCTCGCGGCCTTTAGAAAGGCCCTGAGTGGCATTTCAAGGGCCTGGGGTCATATAGAAAGGCCCTGAGGGGCATTAGAAGTGTCTGGGGGCCTTTAGAATGGTCCTGAGGGGGTCTAGAAGGGTCTGGAGGCATTTAAAACTGTCCTGAGAGGCTCTAGAAGGGTCTGGGTGCCTTTATAAGGGTCCTTACGGGCATTAGAAGGGTCAGGGTGCCCTTATAAAAGCCCTGAGGGGAATTAGCAGGGTCTGGGGGACTTTAGAAGGGTCCTGAGGGGCTCTATAAGGGTCTGGGGGCCTTTAGAAGGGTCTTCAGGGGCTCTAGAAGGGTCTGGGGACCATTAGAAAGGCCCTGTGGGGCATTAGAAGGGTCTGGAGGCCTTTAGAATACTCCTGAGGGGCAGTAGAATGGTCTGGGGACCTTTATAAGTGTCCTGACGGGCTCTAGAAGGGTCTGGGAACCTTTATATATTCCCTGAGGGGCATTAGAAGGGTCTGAGGGCCTTTAGAAAGGTCCTGAGGTGCATTAGAAGGGTCTTGTGGCCTTCATAAGGGTCCTGAAAGGCATTAGAATGGTCTGGGGGCTTTTAGATGGGTCCTGAGGCAATCTAGAAGGGTCTAGGGGCCTTTACATGGGTCTTGAGGGTCATTAGAAGGGTGTGGAGGCCTTTAGAAAGGCCCTGAAAGGCATTAGAAGGGTCTGGGGGCTTTTAGATGGGTCCTGAAGCAATCTAGAAGGGTCTGGGGGCCTTTACATGGGTCTTGAATGTAATTAGAAGGGTGTGGAGGCCTTTAGAAAAGCCCTGAGGGGCTCTAGAAGGGTCTGGGGGATATTAGAAGCATCCTGAGGGGGTCCAGAAGGGTCTGGGGGCCTTTTTAAAGGCTCTCAGGTGGATTATAAGGGTCTCGCGGCCTTTAGAAAGGCCCTGAGTGGCATTAGAAGGGTCTGGGTGCCTTTAGAATCGACCTGAGGGGCATTAGAAGGGTATGGGGACCTTTAGAAAGGACCTGAGGGGCATTAGAAAGGTCTGGGGGCCTTTAGAATGGTCCTGAGGGGCTCTATATGGGTCTGGGGTCCTTTAGAAGGGTCTTGAGGGGCTCTAGAAAGGTCTGGGGGCCTTTAGAAGGGTCTTCAGGGGCTCTAGAAGGGTCTGGGGACCTTTAGAAAGGCCCTGTGGGGCATTAGAAGGGTCTGGGGGCCTTTAGAAGGGTCCTGAGGGGCTCTATAAGGGTCTGGGGGCCTTTAGAAGGGTCTTCAGGGGCTCTAGAAGGGTCTGGGGACCTTTAGAAAGGCCCTGTGGGGCATTAGAAGGGTCTGGGGGCCTTTAGAATGCTCCTGAGGGGCAGTAGAATGGTCTGTGGACCTTTAGAAAGGCCCTGACGGTCATTAGAATGGTCTGCAGGCCTTTAGAAGTGTCCTGAGGGGCTCTAGAATGGTCTGGGGGCCTTTATAAGGGTCCTGATGGGCTCTAGAAGGGTCTGGGAACCTTTATAAATGCCCTGAGGGGCATTAGAATGGTCTGCGGGATTTAGAAGTGTCCTGAGGGGCTCTATAAGGGTCTGGGGGCCTTTATAAGGGTCCTGACGGGCTCTAGAAGGGTCTGGGAACCTTCATAAATGCCCTGAGGTGCATTAGAAGGGTCTGAGGGCCTTTAGAAAGGTCCTGAGGGGCATTAGAAGGGTCTTGTGGCCTTTATAAGGGTCCTGAAAGGCATTAGAAGGGTCTGGGGGCTTTTAGATGGGTCCTGAGGCAATCTAGAAGGGTCTAGGGGCCTTTATATGGGCCTTGAGGGTCATTAGAAGGGTGTGGAGGCCTTTAGAAAGGCCCTGAGGGGCTCTAGAAGGGTCTGGGGGCTATTAGAAGCGTCCTGAGGGGGTCCATAAGGGTCTGGGGGCCTTTAGAATGGTCCTGAGGGGGTCTAGAAGGGTCTGGAGGCATTTAAAACTGTCCTGAGAGGCTCTAGAAGGGTCTGGGTGCCTTTATAAGGGTCCTGAGGGGCATTAGAAGGGTCTGGGTGCCCTTATAAAAGGCCTGAGGGGAATTAGCAGGGTCTGGGGGACTTTAGAAGGGTCCTGAGGGGCTCTATAAGGGTCTGGGGGCCTTTAGAAGGGTCTTCAGGGGCTCTAGAGGGGTCTGGGGACCTTTAGAAAGGCCCTGTGGGGCATTAGAAGGGTCTGGGGGCCTTTAGAATGCTCCTGAGGTGCAGTAGAATGGTCTGGGGACCTTCATAAGGGTCCTGACGGGCTCTAGAAGGGTCTGGGGACCTTTATAAGGGTCCTGAGGGGCTCTAGAAGGGTCTGAGGGCCTTTAGAAAGGTCCTGAGGGGCATTAGAAGGGACTTGTCGCCTTCATAAGGGTCCTGAAAGGCATTAGAAGGGTCTGGGAGCTTTTAGATGGGTCCTGAGGCAACCTAGAAGGGTCTAGGGGCCTTTACATGGGTCTTGAGTGTCATTAGAAGGGTGTGGAGGCCTTTAGAAAGGCCCTGAAAAGCATTAGAAGGGTCTGGGAGCCTTTAGAAATGACCTGAGGGGCATTAGAAGGGTATGGGGGCCTTTAGAAAGGCCCTGAGGGGCATTAGAAGGGTCTGGGGGCCTTTAGAAGGGTCCTGAGGGGCATTAGAAGGGTCTGGGGGCCTTTAGAATGGTCCTGAGGGGGTCTAGAATGGTCTGGAGGCATTTAAAACTGTCCTGAGAGGCTCTAGAAGGGTCTGGGTGCCTTTATAAGGGTCCTGAGGGGCATTAGAATGGTCTGGGTGCCCTTATAAAAGCCCTGAGGGGAATTAGAAGGGTCTGTGGGACTTTAGAAGGGTACTGAGGGGCTCTATAAGGGTCTGGGGTCTTTAGAAGGGTCTTCAGGGGCTCTAGAAGGGTCTGGGGACCTTTAGAAAGGCCCTGTGGGGCATTAGAAGGGTCTGGGGGCCTTTAGAATGCTCCTGAGGGGCAGTAGAATGGTCTGGGGACCTTTATAAGGGTCCTGACGGGCTCTAGAAGGGTCTGGGAACCTTTATAAATGCCCTGAGGGGCATTAGAAGGGTCTTGTGGCCTTGATAAGGGTCCTGAAAGGCATTAGAAGGGTCTGGGTTCTTTTAGATGGGTCCTGAGGCAATCTAGAAGGGTCTGGGGGCCTTTAAATGGGTCTTGAGGGTCATTAGAATGGTGTGGAGGCCTTTAGAAAGGCCCTGAAGGGCTCTATAAGGGTCTTGGGGCCTTTAGAAGGGTCTTCAGGGGCTCTAGAAGGGTCTGGGGACCATTAGAAAGGCCCTGTGGGGCATTAGAAGGGTCTGGAGGCCTTTAGAATACTCCTGAGGGGCAGTAGAATGGTCTGGGGACCTTTATAAGTGTCCTGACGGGCTCTAGAAGGGTCTGGGAACCTTTATATATTCCCTGAGGGGCATTAGAAGGGTCTGAGGGCCTTTAGAAAGGTCCTGAGGGGCATTAGAAGGGTCTTGTGGCCTTCATAAGGGTCCTGAAAGGCATTAGAATGGTCTGGGGGCTTTTAGATGGGTCCTGAGGCAATCTAGAAGGGTCTAGGGGCCTTTACATGGGTCTTGAGGGTCATTAGAAGGGTGTGGAGGCCTTTAGAAAGGCCCTGAAAGGCATTAGAAGGGTCTGGGGGCTTTTAGATGGGTCCTGAAGCAATCTAGAAGGGTCTGGGGGCCTTTACATGGGTCTTGAATGTAATTAGAAGGGTGTGGAGGCCTTTAGAAAAGCCCTGAGGGGCTCTAGAAGGGTCTGGGGGATATTAGAAGCATCCTGAGGGGGTCCAGAAGGGTCTGGGGGCCTTTTTAAAGGCCCTCAGGGGGATTATAAGGGTCTCGCGGCCTTTAGAAAGGCCCTGAGTGGCATTAGAAGGGTCTGGGTGCCTTTAGAATCGACCTGAGGGGCATTAGAAGGGTATGGGGACCTTTAGAAAGGACCTGAGGGGCATTAGAAAGGTCTGGGGGCCTTTAGAATGGTCCTGAGGGGCTCTATATGGGTCTGGGGTCCTTTAGAAGGGTCTTGAGGGGCTCTAGAAGGGTCTGGGGGCCTTTAGAAGGGTCTTCAGGGGCTCTTGAAGGGTCTGGGGACCTTTAGAAAGGCCCTGTGGGGCATTAGAAGGGTCTGGGGGCCTTTAGAAGGGTCCTGAGGGGCTCTATAAGGGTCTGGGGGCCTTTAGAAGGGTCTTCAGGGGCTCTAGAATGGTCTGGGGACCTTTAGAAAGGCCCTGTGGGGCATTAGAAGGGTCTGGGGGCCTTTAGAATGCTCCTGAGGGGCAGTAGAATGGTCTGTGGACCTTTAGAAAGGCCCTGACGGTCATTAGAATGGTCTGCAGGCCTTTAGAAGTGTCCTGAGGGGCTCTAGAATGGTCTGGGGGCCTTTATAAGGGTCCTGACGGGCTCTAGAAGGGTCTCGGAACCTTTATAAATGCCCTGAGGGGCATTAGAATGGTCTGCGGGATTTAGAAGTGTCCTGAGGGGCTCTATAAGGGTCTGGGGGCCTTTATAAGGGTCCTGACGGGCTCTAGAAGGTTCTGGGAACCTTCATAAATGCCCTGAGGTGCATTAGAAGGGTCTGAGGGCCTTTAGAAAGGTCCTGAGGGGCATTAGAAGGGTCTTGTGGCCTTCATAAGGGTCCTGAAATGCATTAGAAGGGTCTGGGGGCTTTTAGATGGGTCCTGAGGCAATCTAGAAGGGTCTAGGGGCCTTTACATGGGCCTTGAGGGTCATTAGAAGGGTGTGGAGGCCTTTAGAAAGGCCCTGAGGGGCTCTATAAGGGTCTTGGGGCCTTTAGAAGGGTCTTCAGGGGCTCTAGAAGGGTCTGGGGACCTTTAGAAAGGACCTGTGGGGCATTAGAAGGGTCTGGGGGCCTTTAGAATGCTCCTGAGGGGCAGTAGAAGGGTCTTGTGGCCTTGATAAGGGTCCTGAAAGGCATTAGAAGGGTCTGGGGGCTTTTAGATGGGTCCTGAGGCAATCTAGAAGGGTCTAGGGGCCTTTACATGGGTCTTGAGGGTCATTAGAAGGGTGTGGAGGCCTTTAGAAAGGCCTTGAGGGGCTCTAGAAGGGTCTTGGGGCTAATAGAAGCGTCCTGTGTGGGTCCAGAAGGGTCTGGGGGCCTTTTTTAAGGCCCTCAGGGGGATTATAAGGGTCTCGCGGCCTTTAGAAAGGCCCTGAGTGGCATTTCAAGGGCCTGGGGTCATATAGAAAGGCCCTGAGGGGCATTAGAAGTGTCTGGGGGCCTTTAGAATGGTCCTGAGGGGGTCTAGAAGGGTCTGGAGGCATTTAAAACTGTCCTGAGAGGCTCTAGAAGGGTCTGGGTGCCTTTATAAGGGTCCTTACGGGCATTAGAAGGGTCAGGGTGCCCTTATAAAAGCCCTGAGGGGAATTAGCAGGGTCTGGGGGACTTTAGAAGGGTCCTGAGGGGCTCTATAAGGGTCTGGGGGCCTTTAGAAGGGTCTTCAGGGGCTCTAGAAGGGTCTGGGGACCATTAGAAAGGCCCTGTGGGGCATTAGAAGGGTCTGGAGGCCTTTAGAATACTCCTGAGGGGCAGTAGAATGGTCTGGGGACCTTTATAAGTGTCCTGACGGGCTCTAGAAGGGTCTGGGAACCTTTATATATTCCCTGAGGGGCATTAGAAGGGTCTGAGGGCCTTTAGAAAGGTCCTGAGGGGCATTAGAAGGGTCTTGTGGCCTTCATAAGGGTCCTGAAAGGCATTAGAATGGTCTGGGGGCTTTTAGATGGGTCCTGAGGCAATCTAGAAGGGTCTAGGGGCCTTTACATGGGTCTTGAGGGTCATTAGAAGGGTGTGGAGGCCTTTAGAAAGGCCCTGAAAGGCATTAGAAGGGTCTGGGGGCTTTTAGATGGGTCCTGAAGCAATCTAGAAGGGTCTGGGGGCCTTTACATGGGTCTTGAATGTAATTAGAAGGGTGTGGAGGCCTTTAGAAAAGCCCTGAGGGGCTCTAGAAGGGTCTGGGGGATATTAGAAGCATCCTGAGGGGGTCCAGAAGGGTCTGGGGGCCTTTTTAAAGGCTCTCAGGGGGATTATAAGGGTCTCGCGGCCTTTAGAAAGGCCCTGAGTGGCATTAGAAGGGTCTGGGTGCCTTTAGAATCGACCTGAGGGGCATTAGAAGGGTATGGGGACCTTTAGAAAGGACCTGAGGGGCATTAGAAAGGTCTGGGGGCCTTTAGAATGGTCCTGAGGGGCTCTATATGGGTCTGGGGTCCTTTAGAAGGGTCTTGAGGGGCTCTAGAAAGGTCTGGGGGCCTTTAGAAGGGTCTTCAGGGGCTCTAGAAGGGTCTGGGGACCTTTAGAAAGGCCCTGTGGGGCATTAGAAGGGTCTGGGGGCCTTTAGAAGGGTCCTGAGGGGCTCTATAAGGGTCTGGGGGCCTTTAGAAGGGTCTTCAGGGGCTCTAGAAGGGTCTGGGGACCTTTAGAAAGGCCCTGTGGGGCATTAGAAGGGTCTGGGGGCCTTTAGAATGCTCCTGAGGGGCAGTAGAATGGTCTGTGGACCTTTAGAAAGGCCCTGACGGTCATTAGAATGGTCTGCAGGCCTTTAGAAGTGTCCTGAGGGGCTCTAGAATGGTCTGGGGGCCTTTATAAGGGTCCTGATGGGCTCTAGAAGGGTCTGGGAACCTTTATAAATGCCCTGAGGGGCATTAGAATGGTCTGCGGGATTTAGAAGTGTCCTGAGGGGCTCTATAAGGGTCTGGGGGCCTTTATAAGGGTCCTGACGGGCTCTAGAAGGGTCTGGGAACCTTCATAAATGCCCTGAGGTGCATTAGAAGGGTCTGAGGGCCTTTAGAAAGGTCCTGAGGGGCATTAGAAGGGTCTTGTGGCCTTCATAAGGGTCCTGAAAGGCATTAGAAGGGTCTGGGGGCTTTTAGATGGGTCCTGAGGCAATCTAGAAGGGTCTAGGGGCCTTTATATGGGCCTTGAGGGTCATTAGAAGGGTGTGGAGGCCTTTAGAAAGGCCCTGAGGGGCTCTAGAAGGGTCTGGGGGCTATTAGAAGCGTCCTGAGGGGGTCCATAAGGGTCTGGGGGCCTTTTTAAAGGCCCTCAGGGGGATTATAAGGGTCTCGCGGCCTTTAGAAAGGCCCTGAGTGGCATTACAAGGGCCTGGGGTCATATAGAAAGGCCCTGAGAGGTTCTAGAAGTGTCTGGGGTATTTAGAAAGACCCTGAAAGGCATTAGAAGGGTCTGGGGGACTTTAGAAGGGTCCTGAGGGGCTCTATAAGGGTCTGGGGGCCTTTAGAAGGGACTTCAGGGGGTCTAGAGTTTTCTGGGGACATTTAGAAAGGCCCTGTCGGGCATAAGAAGGGTCTGGGGGCCTTTAGAATGCTCCTGAGGGGCAGTAGAATGGTCTGGGGGCCTTTATAAGGGTCCTGACGGGCTCTAGAAGTGTCTGGGAACCTTTATAAATGCCCTGAGGGGCATTAGAATGGTCTGAGGGCCTTTAGAAAGGTCCTGAGGGGCATTAGAAGGGTCTTGTGACCTTCATAAGGGTCCTGAAAGGTATTGGAAGGGTCTGGGGGCTTTTAGATGGGTCCTGAGGCAATCTAGAAGGGTCTGGGGGCATTTACATGGGTCTTGAGGGTCATTAGAAGGGTGTGGAGGCCTTTAGAAAGGCTCTGAAAGGCATTAGAAGGGTCTGGGTGCTTTTAGATGGGTCCTGAGGCAATCTAGAAGGGTCTGGGGGCCTTTACATGGGTCTTGAGGGTCATTAGAAGGGTGTGGAGGCCTTTAGAAACGGCCTGAGGTGCTCTAGAAGGGTCTCGGGGCTATTAGATGCGTCCTGAGGGGGTCCAGAAGGGTCTGGGGGCCTTTTTAAAGGCCCTCAGGGGGATTATAAGGGTCTCGCGGCCTTTAGAAAGGCCCTGAGTGGCATTAGAAGGGTCTGGGTGCCTTTAGAAATGACCTGAGGGGCATTAGAAGGGTATGGGGGCCTTTAGAAAGGCCCTGAGGGGCATTAGAAGGGTCTGGGGGCTATTAGAAGCGTCCTGAGAGGGTCCAGAAGGGTCTGGGGGACTTTTTAAAGGCCCTCAAGGGGAATTATAAGGGTCTCGCGGCCTTTAGAAAGGCCCTGAGTGGCATTACAAGGGCCTGGGGTCATATAAAAAGGCCCTGAGAGGTTCTAGAAGTGTCTGGGGTACTTTAGAAAGGCTCTGAGGGGTATTAGAAGGGTCTGGGGGCATTTAGAATGGTCCTGAGGGGGTCTAGAAGGGTCTGGAGGCATTTAAAACTGTCCTGAGAGGCTCTAGAAGGGTCTGGGTGCCTTTATAAGGGTCCTGACGAGCATTAGAAGGGTCTGGGTGCCCTTATAAAAGCCCTGAGGGGAATTAGCAGGGTCTGGGGGACTTTAGAAGGGTCCTGAGGGGCTCTATAAGGGTCTGGGGGCCTTTAGAAGGGTCTTCAGGGACTCTAGAGGGGTCTGGGGACCTTTAGAAAGGTCCTGTGGGGCATTAGAAGGGTATGGGGGCCTTTAGAATGCTCCTGAGGGGCAGTAGAAGGGTCTGGGGACCTTTATAAGGGTCCTGACGGGCTCTAGAAGGGTCTGGGGGCCATTATAAGGGTCCTGACGGGCTCTAGAAGGGTCTGGGGACCTTTATAAACGTCCTGAGGGGCATTAGAAGGGTCTTGTGGCCTTCATAAGGGTCCTGAAAGGCATTAGAAGGGTCTGGGGGCTTTTAGATGGGTCCTGAGGCAATCTAGAAGGGTCTAGGGGCCTTTACATGGGTCTTGAGGGTCATTAGAAGGGTGTGGAGGCCTTTAGAAAGGCCCTGAGGGGCTCTAGAAGGGTCTGGGGGCTATTAGAAGCGTCCTCAGGGGGTCCAGAAGGGTCTGGGGGCCTTTTTAAAGGCCCTCAGGGGGATTATAAGGGTCTCGCGGCCTTTAGAAAGGCCCTGAGTGGCATTACATGGGCCTGGGGTCATATAGAAAGGCCCTGAGGGGCATTAGAAGGGTCTGGGGGCCTTTAGAATGGTCCTGAGGGGGTCTAGAAGGGTCTGGATGCATTTAAAACTGTCCTGAGAGGTTCTAGAAGGGTCTGGGTGCCTTTATAAAAGCCCTGAGGGGAATTAGCAGGGTCTGGGGGACTTTAGAAGGGTCCTGAGGGGCACTATAAGGGTCTGGGGGCCTTTAGAAGGGTCTTCAGGGCTTCTAGAAGGGTCTGGGGACCTTTAGAAAGGCCCTGTGGGGTATTAGAAGGGTCTGGAGGCCTTTAGAATGCTCCTGAGGGGCAGTAGAAGGGTCTGGGGACCTTTATAAGTGTCCTGACGGGCTCTAGAAGGGTCTGGGAACATTTATAAAGGCCCTGAGGGGCATTAGAAGGGTCTGAGGGCCTTTAGAAAGGTCCTGAGGGGCATTAGAAGGGTCTTGTGGCCTTCATAAGGGTCCTGAAAGGCATTAGAAGGGTCTGGGGGCTTTTAGATGGGTCCTGAGGCAATCTAGAAGGGTCTGGGGGCCTTTACATGGGTCTTGAGGGTCATTAGAAGGGTGTGGAGGCCTTTAGAAAGGCCCTGAAGGGCTCTAGAAGGGTCTGGGGGCTATTAGAATTGTCCTGAGTGGGTCCAGAAGGGTCTGGGGGCCTTTTTAAAGGCCCTCAGGGGGATTATATGGGTCTCGCGGCCTTTAGAAAGGCCCTGAGTGGCATTACAAGGGCCTGGGGTCATATAGAAAGGCCCTGAGAGGTTCTAGAAGTGTCTGGGGTACTTTAGAAAGGCCCTGAGGGGCATTAGAAGGGTCTGGGGGACTTTAGAAGGGTCCTGAGGGGCTCTATAAGGGTCTGGGGGCCTTTAGAAAGGCCCTGAGGGGCATTAGAAGGGTCTGGGGGCCATTAGAATGGTCCTGAGGGGCATTAGAAGGGTCTGGGGGCCTTTAGAATGGTCTTGAGGGGGTCTAGAAGGGTCTGGAGGCATTTAAAACTGTCCTGAGAGGCTCTAGAAGGGTCTGGGTGCCTTTATAAGGGTCTTGAGGGGCATTAGAAGGGTCTGGGTGCCCTTATAAAAGCCCTGAGGGGAATTAGCAGGGTCTGCAGGCCTTTAGAAGTGTCCTGAGGGGCTCTAGAATGTTCTGGGGGCCTTTATTAGGGTCCTGACAGGCTCTAGAAGGGTCTGGGAACCTTTATAAATGCCCTGAGGGGCATTAGAAGGGTCTGAGGGCCTTTAGAAAGGTCCTGAGGGGCATTAGAAGGGTCTTGTGGCCTTCATAAGGGTCCTGAAAGGCATTAGAAGGGTCTGGGGGCTTTTAGATGGGTCCTGAGGCAATCTAGAAGGGTCTAGGGGCCTTTACATGGGTCTTGAGGGTTATTAGAAGGGTGTGGAGGCCTTTAGAAAGGCCCTGAAAGGCATTAGAAGGGTCTGGGGGCTTTTAGATGGGTCCTGAGGCAATCTAGAAGGGTCTGGGGGCCTTTACATGGGTCTTGAGGGTCATTAGAAGGGTGCGGAGGCCTTTAGAAAGGCCCTGAGGGGCTCTAGAAGGGTCTGGGGTCTATTATAAGCGTCCTGAGGGGGTCCAGAAGGGTCTGGGGGCCTTTTTAAAGGTCCTCAGGGGGATTATAAGGGTCTCGCAGCCTTTAGAAAGGCCCTGAGTGGCATTAGAAGGTTCTGGGTGCCTTTAGAAATGTCCTGAGGGGCTCTTGAAGGGTCTGGGGGCCTTTAGAAATGTCCTGAGGGTCATTAGAAGGGTATGGGGGCCTTTAGAAAGGCCCTGAGGGGCATTACAAGGGTCTGGGGTCATATAGAAAGGCCCTGAGAGGTTCTAGAAGGTTCTGGGTGCCTTTAGAAAGGCCCTGAGGGGCATTAGAAGGGTCTGGGGGCCTTTAGAAATGTCCTGAGGGTCATTAGAAGTGTATGGGGTCCTTTAGAAAGGACCTTAGGGGCATTACAATGGTCTGGGGTCATATAGAAAGGTCCTGAGAGGTTCTAGAAGTGTCTGGGGTACTTTAGAAAGGCCCTGAGGTGCATTTTAAGGGTCTGGGGGCCTTTAGAAGGGTCCTGAGGGGGTCTAGAAGGGTCTGGAGGCATTTAAAACTGTCCTGAGATGCTCTAGAAGGTTCTGGGTGCCTTTAGAAATGTCCTGAGGGGATCTTGAAGGATCTGGGGACCTTTAGAAATGTCCTGAGGGTCATTAGAAGGGTATGGGTGCCTTTAGAAAGGCCCTGAGGGGCATTACAATGGTCTGGTGTCATATAGAAAGGCCCTGACAGGTTCTAGAAGTGTCTGGGGTACTTTAGAAAGGCCCTGAGGTGCATTAGAAGGGTCTGGGGGCCTTTAGAAGGGTCCTGAGGGGCATTAGAAGGGTCTGGGGACCTTTAGAAAGGTCCTCAGGGGCATTGGAAGTGTCTGGGGGCCTTTAGAATGGTCCTGAGGGGGTCTAGAAGGGTCTGGAGGCATTTAAAACTTTTCTGAGAGGCTCTAGAAGGGTCTGGGTGCCTTTATAAGGGTCCTGAGGGGCATTAGAATGGTCTGGGCGCCTTTAGAAGGGTCCTGAGGGGCATTAGAAGGGTCTGGGGGCTTTTAGATGGGTCCTGCGGCAATCTAGAAGGGTCTGGGTGCCTTTAAATGGGTCTTGAGGGTCATTAGAAGGGTGTGGAGGCCTTTAGAAAGGCCCTGAGGGGGTCTAGAAGGGTCTGGGTGCATTTAAAACTGTCCTGAGAGGCTCTAGAAGGGTCTGGGTGCCTTTATAAGGGTCCTGAGGGGCCTTAGAAGGGTCTGGGTGCCCTTATAAAAGCCCTGAAAGGATTTAGCAGGGTCTGGGGGACTTTAGAAGGGTCCTGAGGGGCTCTATAAGGGTCTGGGGGCCTTTAGAAGGGTCTTCAGGGGCTCCAGAAGGGACTGGGGACCTTTAGAAAGGCCCTGTGGGGCATTAGAAGGGTCTGGGGGCCTTTAGAATGCTCCTGAGGGGTAGTAGAAGGGTCTGGGGACCTTTATAAGTGTCCTGAGAGGCTCTAGAATGGTCTGGGAACCTTTATAAATGCCCTGAGGGGCATTAGAAGGGTCTGAGGGCCTTTAGAAAGGTCCTGAGGGGCATTAGAAGGGTCTTGTGGCATTGATAATGGTCCTGAAAGGCATTAGAAGGGTCTGGGGGCTTTTAGATGGGTCCTGAGGCAATCTAGAATGGTCTAGGGGCCTTTACATGGGTCTTGAGTGTCATTAGAAGGGTGTGGAGGCCTTTAGAAAGGCCCTGAGGGGCTCTAAAAGGGTCTGGGGGCTATTAGAAGCGTCCTGAGGGGGTCCAGAAGGGTCTGGGTGCCTTTTTAAAGGACCTCAGGGGGATTATAAGGGTCTCGCGGCCTTTAGAAAGGCCCTGACAGGCATTAGAAGGGTCTCGGGTCATATAGAAAGGCCCTGATAGTTTCTAGAAGTGTCTGGCGTACTTTAGAAAGGCCTTGAGGGGCATTACAAGGGTCTGGGGGCCTTTAGAAGGGTCTTCAGGTGCTCTAGAAGGGTCTGGGGACCTTTAGAAAGGCCCTGACGGGCATTAGAATGGTCTGCAGGCCTGTAGAAGTGTCCTGAGGGGCTTTAGAATGGTCTGGGGGCCTTTATAATGGTCCTGACGGGCTCTAGAAGGGTCTGGGAACCTTTATAAATGCCCTGAGGGGCATTAGAAGGGTCTGAGGGCCTTTAGAAAGGTCCTGAGGGGCATTAGAAGGGTCTTGTGGCCTTCATAAGGGTCCTGAAAGGCATTAGAAGGGTCTGGGGGCTTTTAGATGGGTCCTGAGGGTCATTAGAAGGGTGTGGAGGCCTTTAGAAAGGCCCTGAGGTGCTCTAGAAGGGTCTGGGGGCTATTAGAAGCGTCCTGAAAGGGTCCAGAAGGGTCTGGGGGCCTCTTCAAAGGCCCTAAGGGGGATTATAAGGGTCTCGCGGCCTTTAGAAAGGCCCTTAGTGGCATTAGAAGGGTCTGGGTGCCTTTAGAAATTTCCTGAGGGGCTCTAGAAGGGTCTGGGGGCCTTTAGAAATGTCCTGAGGGGCATTAGATGGGACTGGGTGCCCTTATAAAAGCCCTGAGGTGAATTAGCAGGGTCTGGGGGACTTTAGAAGGGTCCTGAGGGGCTCTATAAGGGTCTGGGGGCCTTTAGAAGGGTCTTCAGGGGCTCTAGAAGGGTCTGGGGACCTTTAGAAAGGCCGTGTGGGGCATTAGAAGGGTCTGGGGGCCTTTAGAATGCTCCTGAGGGGTAGTAGAAGGGTCTGGGGACCTTTATAAAGGCCCTGACGGGCATTAGAATGGTCTGCGGGCCTTTAGAAGTGTCCTGAGGGGCTCTAGAATGGTCTGGGGGCCTTTAGAAAGGTCTTGAGGGGCATTACAAGGGTCTGGGGTCATATAGAAAGGCCCTGAGAGGTTCTAGAAGTGTCTGGGGTAATTTAGAAAGGCCCTGCGGGGCATTAGAAGGGTCTGGGGGCCTTTATAAGGGTCCTGAGGGGTATTAGAAGGGTCTGGGGGCCTTTAGAAGGGTCCTGAGGGGCATTAGAAGGGTCTTGTGGCCCTTATAAAAGCCCTGAGGGGAATTAGCAGGGTCTGGGGGACATTAGAAGGGTCCTGAGGGGCTCTATAAGGGTCTGGGGGACCTTTAGAAAGGCCCTGTGGGGCATTAGAAGGGTCTGGGTGCCTTTAGAATGCTCCTCAGGGGCAGTAGAAGGGTGTGGGGACCTTTATAAAGGCCCTGACGGGCATTAGAAGGGTCTGCGGGCCTTTAGAAGTGTCCTGGGGGGCTCTAGAACGGTCTGGGGGCCTTTATAAGGGTCCTGACGGGCTCTAGAAGGGTCTGGGAACCTTTATATATGCCCTGAGGGGCATTAAAAGGGTCTGAGGGCCTTTAGAAAGGTCCTGAGGGGCATTACAAGGGTCTTGTGGCCTTCATAAGGGTCCTGAAAGGCATTAGAAGGGTCTGGGGTCTTTTAGATGGGTCCTGAGGCAATCTAGAAGGGTCTGGGGGCCTTTACATGGGTCTTGAGGGTCATTAGAAGGGTGTGGAGGCCTTTAGAAAGGCCCTGAAAGGCATTAGAAGGGTCTGGGGGCTTTTAGATGGGTCCTGATGCAATCTAGAAGGGTCTGGGGGCGTTTACATGGGTCTTGAGGGTCATTAGAAGGGTGTGGAGGCCTTTAGAAAGGCCCTGAGGGGCTCGAGAAGGGTCTGGGGTCTATTAGAAGCGTCCTGAGGGGGTCCAGAAGGGTCTGGGGGCCTTTTTAAAGGTTTTCAGTGGGATTATAAGGGTCTCGCAGCCTTTAGAAAGGCCCTTAGTGGCATTAGAAGGTTCTGGGTGCCTTTAGAAATGTCCTGAGGGGCTCTTGAAGGGTCTGAGGGCCTTTAGAAATGTCCTGAGGGGCATTATAAGCGTCTCGTGGCTTTTAGAAAGGCCCTGAGTGGCATTACAAGGGTCTGGGGTCATATAGAAAGGCCCTGAGAGGTTCTAGAAGTGTCTGGGGTACTTTAGAAAGGCCCTGAGGGGCATTAGAAGGGTCTGGGGGCCTTTAGAAGGGTCCTGAGGGGCATTAGAAGGGTCTGGGGGCCTTTAGAAAGGCCCTGAGGGGCATTAGAAGGGTCTGGGGGCCATTAGAATGGTCCTGAGGGGCATTAGAAGGGTCTGGGGGCCTTTAGAATGGTCCTGAGGGGGTTTAGAAGGGTCTGGAGGCATTTAAAACTGTCCTGAGAGGCTCTAGAAGGGTCTGGGTGCCTTTATAAGGGTCTTGACGGGCATTAGAAGGGTCTGGGTGCCCTTATAAAAGCCCTGAGGGGAATTAGCAGGGTCTGCAGGCCTTTAGAAGTGTCCTGAGGGGCTCTAGAATGTTCTGGGGGCCTTTATAAGGGTCCTGACGGGCTCTAGAAGGGTCTGGGAACCTTTATAAATGCCCTGAGGGGCATTAGAAGGGTCTGAGGGCCTTTAGAAAGGTCCTGAGGGGCATTAGAAGGGTCTTGTGGCCTTCATAATTGTCCTGAAAGGCATTGGAAGGGTCTGGAGGCTTTTAGATGGTTCCTGAGGCAATCTAGAAGGGTCTGGGGGCCTTTACATGGGTCTTGAGGGTCATTAGAAAGGTGTGGAGGCCTTTAGAAAGGCCCTGAGGGGCTCTAGAATGGTCTGGGGGCTATTACAAGCGTCCTGAGGGGGTCCAGAAGGGTCTGGGTGCCTTTTTAAAGGTCCTCAGGGGGATTATAAGGGTCTCGCAGCCTTTAGAAAGGCCCTGAGTGGCATTAGAAAGGTCTGGGTGCCTTTAGAAATGTCCTGAGGGGCTCTTGAATGGTCTGGGGGCCTTTAGAAGGGTGTGGGGGCCTTTAGAAAGGCCCTGAGGGGCATTACAAGGGTCTGGGGTCATATAGAAAGGCCCTGAGAGGTTCTAGAAGTGTCTGGGGTAATTTACAAAGGCCCTGCGGGGCATTAGAAGGGTCTGAGGGACTTTATAAGGGTCCTGAGGGGCATTAGAAGGGTCTGGGGGCATTTAGAAGGGTCCTGAGGGGCATTAGAAGGGTCTGGGGGCCTTTAGAATGGTCCTGAGGGGGTCTAGAAGGGTCTGGAGGCATTTAAAACTGTCCTGAGACGCTCTAGAAGGGTCTGGGTGCCTTTATAAGGGTCCTGAGGGGCATTAGAAGGGTTTGGGTGCCCTTATAAAAGCCCTGAGGAGAATTAGCAGGGTCTGGGGGACATTAGAAGGGTCCTTAGGAGCTCTATAAGGGTCTGGGGGCCTTTAGAAGGGTCTTCAGGGGCTCTAGAAGGGTCTGGGGACCTTTAGAAAGGCCCTGTGGGGCATTAGAAGGGTCTGGGGGCCTTTACAAGGGTCTTCAGGGGCTCTAGAAGGGTCTGGGGACCTTTAGAAAGACCCTGTGGGGCATTAGAAGGGTCTGAGGGCCTTTAGAATGCTCCTGAGGGGCAGTAGAAGGGTCTGGGGACCTTTATAAATGCCCTGAGGTGCATTAGAAGGGTCTGAGGGCCTTTAGAAAGGTCCTGAGGGGCATTAGAAGGGTCTTGTGGCCTTCATAATGGTCCTGGAAGGCATTAGAAGGGTCTGGGGGCTTTTAGATGGGTCCTGAGGCAATCTAGAAGGGTCTAGGGGCCTTTACATGGGTCTTGAGGGTCATTAGAAGGGTGTGGAGGCCTTTAGAAAGGCCCTGAAAGGCATTAGAAGGGTCTGGGGGCTTTTAGATGGGTCCTGAGGTAATCTAGAAGGGTCTGGGGGCCTTTACATGGGTTCTGAGCATCATTAGAAGGGTGTGGAGGCCTTTAGAAAGGCCCTGAAAGGCATTAGAAGGGTCTGGGGGCTTTTAGATTGGTCCTGATGCAATCTAGAAGGGTCTGGGGGCCTTTACATGGGTCCTGAGCATCATTAGAAGGGTGTGGAGGCCTTTAGAAAGGCCCTGAGGGGCTCTAGAAGGGTCTGGGGGCCTTTAGAAGGGTCTTCAGGGGCATTAGAAGGGTCTGAGGGCCTTTAGAAAGGTCCTGAGGGGCATTAGAAGGGTCTTGTGGCCTTCATAAGGGTCCTGAAAGGCATTAGAAGGGTCTGGGGGCTTTTAGATGGGTCCTGAGGCAATCTAGAAGGGTCTAGGGGCCTTTACATGGGTCTTGAGGGTCATTAGAAGGGTGTGGAGGCCTTTAGAAAGGCCCTGAAATGCATTAGAAGGGTCTGGGGGCTTTTAGATGGGTCCTGAGGCAATCTAGAAGGGTCTGGGGGCCTTTACATGGGTCTTGAGGGTCATTAGAAGGGTGTGGAGGCCTTTAGAAAGGCCCTGAGGAGCTCTAGAAGGGTCTGGGGGCTATTAGAAGCGTCCTGAGGGGGTCCAGAAGGGTCTGGGGGCCTTTTTAAAGGCCCTCAGGGGGATTATAAGGGTCTCGCGGCCTTTAGAAAGGCCCTGAGGGGCATTAGAAGGGTCTGGGTGCCTTTAGAATGGTCCTCAGGAGGGTCTAGAAGGGTCTGGAGGCATTTAAAACTGTCCTGAGAGGCTCTAGAAGGGTCTGGGTGCCTTTAGAATGGTCCTGAGGGGCATTAGAAGGGTCTGGGTGCCCTTATAAAAGCCCTGAGGGGAATTAGCAGGGTCTGGGGGACTTTAGAAAGGTCCTGAGGGGCTCTATAAGGGTCTGGGGGCATTTAGAAGGGTCTTCAGGGGCTCTAGAAGGGTCTGGGGACCTTTAGAAAGGCCCTGTGAGGCATTAGAAGGGTCTGGGGACCTTTAGAATGCTCCTGAGGGGGAGTAGAAGGTTCTGAGAACCTTTATAAAGGCCCTGACGGGCATTAGAATGGTCTGTGGGCCTTTAGAAGTGTCCTGAGGGGCTCTAGAATGGTCTGGGGGCCTTTATAAGGGTCCTGACAGGCTCTAGAAGGGTCTGGGAACCTTTATAAATGCCCTGAGGGGCATTAGAAGGGTCTGAGGGCCTTTAGAAAGGTCCTGAGGGGCATTAGAAGGGTCTTGTGGCCTTCATAATGGTCCTGAAAGGCATTAGAAGGGTCTGGGGGCTTTTAGATGGGTCCTGAGGCAATCTAGAAGGGTCTGGGGGCCTTTACATGGGTCTTGAGGGTCATTAGAAGGGTGTGGAGGCCTTTAGAAAGGCCCTGTGGGGCTCTAGAAGGGTCTGGGGGCTATTAGGAGCGTCCTGAGGGGTTCCAGAAGGGTCTGGGGGCCTTTTTAAAGGCCCTCAGGGGGATTATAAGGGTCTCGCGGCCTTTAGAAAGGCCCTGAGTGGCATTAGAAGGGTCTGGGTGCCTTTAGAAATGTCCTGAGGGACTCTAGAAGGGTCTGGGGGCCTTTAGAAATGTCCTGAGGGGCATTAGATGGGTCTGGGTGCCCTTATAAAAGCCCAGAGTGGAATTAGCAGGTTCTGGGGGACTTTAGAAGGGTCCTGAGGGGCTCTATAAGGGTCTGGGGGCCTTTAGAAGGGTCTTCAGGGGCTCTAGAATGGTCTGTGGGCCTTTATAAGGGTCCTGACAGGCTCTAGAAGGGTCTGGGAACCTTTATAAACGCCCTGAGGGGCACTAGAAAGGTCTGCGGGCCTTTAGAAAGGTCCTGTTGGGCATTAGAAGGGTCTTGTGGCCTTCATAAGGGTCCTGAAAAGCATTAAAAGGGTCTGGGGGCTTTTGGATGGGTCCTGAGGCAATCTAGAAGGGTCTGGGGGCCTTTACATGGGTCTTGAGGGTCATTAGAAGGGTGTGGAGGCCTTTAGAAAGGCCCTGAAAGGCATTAGAAGGGTCTGGGGGCTTTTAGATGGGTCCTGATGCAATCTAGAAGGGTCTGGGGGCCTTTACAT
Organism: Coccyzus lansbergi; assembly: GCA_033558105.1. Lineage (NCBI taxonomy): Eukaryota > Metazoa > Chordata > Aves > Cuculiformes > Coccyzidae > Coccyzus > Coccyzus lansbergi. The sequence goes on from JAUMJK010000915.1 coordinate 103,289, forward strand.
GGGTCTTGAGGGTCATTAGAAGGGTGTGGAGGCCTTTAGAAAGGCCCTGAGGGGCTCTAGAATGGTCTGGGGGCTATTAGAAGCGTCCTGAGGGGGTCCAGAAGGGTCTGGGTGCCTTTTTAAAGGTCCTCTGGGGGATTATAAGGGTCTCGCAGCCTTTAGAAAGGCCCTGAGTGGCATTAGAAAGGTCTGGGTGCCTTTAGAAATGTCCTGAGGGGCTCTTGAATGGTCTGGGGGCCTTTAGAAGGGTGTGGGGGCCTTTAGAAAGGCTCTGAGGGGCATTACAAGGGTCAGGGGTCATATAGAAAGGCCCTGAGAGGTTCTAGAAGTGTCTGGGGTAATTTACAAAGGCCCTGCGGGGCATTAGAAGGGTCTGGGGGACTTTATAAGGGTCCTGAGGGGCATTAGAAGGGTCTGGGGGCATTTAGAAGGGTCCTGAGGGGCATTAGAAGGGTCTGGGGGCCTTTAGAATGGTCCTGAGGGGGTCTAGAAGGGTCTGGAGGCATTTAAAAATGTCCTGAGAGGCTCTAGAAGGGTCTGGGTGCCTTTATAAGGGTCCTGAGGGGCATTAGAAGGGTTTGGGTGCCCTTATAAAAGCCCTGAGGAGAATTAGCAGGGTCTGAGGGACATTAGAAGGGTCCTTAGGAGCTCTATAAGGGTCTGGGGGCTTTTAGAAGGGTCTTGAGGGGCTCTAGAAGGGTCTGGGGACCTTTAGAAAGGCTCTGTGTGGCATTAGAAGGGTCTGGGGGCCTTTACATGGGTCTTCAGGGGCTCTAGAAGGGTCTGGGGACCTTTAGAAAGACCCTGTGGGGCATTAGAAGGGTCTGAGGGCCTTTAGAATGCTCCTGAGGGGCAGTAGAAGGGTCTGGGGACCTTTATAAATGCCCTGAGGTGCATTAGAAGGGTCTGAGGGCCTTTAGAAAGGTCCTGAGGGGCATTAGAAGGGTCTTGTGGCCTTCATAAGGGTCCTGGAAGGCATTAGAAGGGTCTGGGGGCTTTTAGATGGGTCCTGAGGCAATCTAGAAGGGTCTAGGGGCCTTTACATGGGTCTTGAGGGTCATTAGAAGGGTGTGGAGGCCTTTAGAAAGGCCCTGAAAGGCATTAGAAGGGTCTGGGGACTTTTAGATGGGTCCTGAGGCAATCTAGAAGGGTCTGGGGGCCTTTACATGGGTCCTGAGCATCATTAGAAGGGTGTGGAGGCCTTTAGAAAGGCCCTGAAAGGCATTAGAAGGGTCTGGGGGCTTTTAGATGGGTCCTGATGCAATCTAGAAGGGTCTGGGGGCCTTTACATGGGTCCTGAGCATCATTAGAAGGGTGTGGAGGCCTTTAGAAAGGCCCTGAAATGCATTAGAAGGGTCTGGGGGCTTTTAGATGGGTCCTGAGGCAATCTAGAAGGGTCTGGGGGCCTTTACATGGGTCTTGAGGGTCATTAGAAGGGTGTGGAGGCCTTTAGAAAGGCCCTGAGGAGCTCTAGAAGGGTCTGGGGGCTATTAGAAGCGTCCTGAGGGGGTCCAGAAGGGTCTGGGGGCCTTTTTAAAGGCCCTCAGGGGGATTATAAGGGTCTCGCGGCCTTTAGAAAGGCCCTGAGGGGCATTAGAAGGGTCTGGGTGCCTTTAGAATGGTCCTCAGGAGGGTCTAGAAGGGTCTGGAGGCATTTAAAACTGTCCTGAGAGGCTCTAGAAGGGTCTGGGTGCCTTTATAAGGGTCCTGAGGGGCATTAGAAGGGTCTGGGTGCCCTTATAAAAGCCCTGAGGGCAATTAGCAGGGTCTGGGGGACTTTAGAAGGGTCCTGGGGGGCTCTATAAGGGTCTGGGTGCCTTTAGAAGGGTCTTCAGGGGCTCTAGAAGGGTCTGGGGACCTTTAGAAAGGCCCTGTGAGGCATTAGAAGGGTCTGGGGGCCTTTAGAATGCTCCTGACTGGCAGTAGAAGGGTCTGGTGACCTTTATAAAGGACCTGACGGGAATTAGAATGGTCGTCGGGCCTTTAGAAGTGTCCTGAGGGGCTCTAGAATGGTCTGGGGGCCTTTATAAGGGTGCTGACGGGCTCTAGAAGGGTCTGGGAACCTTTACAAATGCCCTTAGGGGCATTAGAAGGGTCAGAGGGCCTTTAGAAGGGTCCTGAGGGGCATTAGAAGGGTCTGTGGGCTTTTAGATGGGTCCTGAGGCAATCTAGAATGGTCTGGGGGCCTTTACATGGGTCTTGAGGGTCATTAAAAGGGTGTGGAGGCCTTTAGAAAGGCGCTGAGGGACTCTAGAAGGGTCTGGGGGCTATTAGAAGCGTCCTGAGGGGGTCCAGAAGGGTCTGGGGGCCTTTTTAAAGGCCCTCAGGGGGATTATAAGGGTCTCGCAGCTTTTAGAAAGGCCCTGAGTGGCATTACAAGGGTCTGGGGTCATATAGAAAGGCCCTGAGAGGTTCTAGAAGTGTCTGGGGTACTTTAGAAATGCCCTGAGGGGCAATAGAAGGGTCTGGGGGCCTTTAGAATGGTCCTGAGGGGTTCTAGAAGGGTCTGGAGGCATTTAAAACTGTCCTGAGAGGCTCTAGAATGGTCTGGGTGACTTTATAAGGGTCCTGAGGGGAATTATAAGGGTCTGGGTGCCCTTATAAAAGCCCTGAGGGCAATTAGCAGGGTCTGGGGGACTTTAGAAGGGTCCTGGGGGGCTCTATAATGGTCTGGGGGCCTTTAGAAGGGTGTTCAGGGGCTCTAGAAGGGTCTGGGGACCTTTAGAAAGGCCCTGTGAGGCATTAGAAGGGTCTGGGGGCTTTTAGAATGCTCCTGAGGGGCAGTAGAAGGGTCTGGGGACCTTTATAAGTGTCCTGATGTGCTCTAGAAGGGTCTGGGAACCTTTATAAATGCCCTGAGGTGCATTAGAAGGGTCTGAGGGCCTTTAGAAAGGTCCTGAGGGGCATTAGAAGGGTCTTGTGACCTTCATAAGGGTCCTGGAAGGCATTAGAAGGGTCTGGGGGCTTTTAGATGGGTCCTGAGGCAATCTAGAAGGGTCTAGGGGCATTTCCATGGGTCTTGAGGGTCATTAGAAGGGTGTGGAGGCCTTTAGAAAGGCCCTGAAAGGCATTAGAAGGGTCTGGGGGCTTTTAGATGGGTCCTGAGGCAATCTAGAAGGGTCTGGGGGCCTTTACATGGGTCTTGAGGGTCATTAGAAGGGTGTGGAGGCCTTTAGAAAGGCCCTGAGGGGATCTAGAAGGGTCTGGGGGCCTTTAGAAGGGTCTTCAGGGGCTCTAGAGGGGTCTGGGGACCTTTAGAAAGGCCCTGTGGGGCATTAGAAGGGTCTGGGGGCCTTTATAATGCTCCTGAGGGGCAGTAGAATGGTCTGGGAACCTTTATAAATGCCCTGAGGGGCATTAGAAGGGTCTGAGGGCCTTTAGAAAGGTCCTGAGGGGCATTAGAAGGGTCTTGTGGCCTTGATAAGGGTCCTGAAATGCATTAGAAGGGTCTGGGGGCTTTTAGATGGGTCCTGAGGCAATCTAGAAGGGTCTGGGGGCCTTTACATGGGTCTTGAGGGTCATTAGAAGGGTGTGGTGTCCTTTAGAAAGGCCCTGAAAGGCATTAGAAGGGTCTGGGTGCTTTTAGATTGGTCCTGAGGCAATCTAGAAGGGTCTGGGGGCCTTTACATGGGTCTTGAGGGTCATTAGAAGGGTGTGGAGGCCTTTAGAAAGGCCCTGAGGGGCTCTAGAAGGGTCTGGGGGCTATTAGAAGCGTCCTGAGGGGCTCTAGAAGGGTCTGGGGGCCTTTTTAAAGGCCCTCAGGGGGATTATATGGGTCTCGCGGCCTTTAGAAAGGCCCTATGTGGCATTAGAAGGGTCTGGGTGCCTTTAGAAGGGTCTTCAGGGGCTCTAGAAGGGTCTGGGGACCTTTAGAAAGGCCCTGTGGGGCATTAGAAGGGTCTGAGGGCATTTAGAATGCTCCTTAGGGGCAGTAGAAGGGTCTGGGGACCTTTATAAGTGTCCTGACGTGCTCTAGAAGGGTCTGGGAACCTTTATAAATGCCCTGAGGTTCATTAGAAGGGTCTGAGGGCCTTTAGAAAGGTCCTGAGGGGCATTAGAAGGGTCTTATGGCCTTCATAATGGTCCTGAAAGGCATTAGAAGGGTCTGGGGGCTTTTAGATGGGTCCTGAGGCAATCTAGAAGGGTCTAGGGGCCTTTACATGGGTCTTGATGGTCATTAGAAGGGTTTGGAGGCCTTTAGAAAGGCCCTGAAAGGCATTAGAAGGGTCTGGGGGCTTTTAGATGGGTCCTGAGGCAATCTAGAAGGGTCTGGGGGCCTTTACATGGGTCTTGAGGGTCATTAGAAGGGTGTGGAGGCCTTTAGAAAGGCCCTGAGGGGCTCTAGAAGGGTCTGGGGGCTATTAGAAGCGTCCTGAGGTGGTCCAGAATGGTCTGGGTGCCTTTTTAAAGGCCCTCAGGGGGATTATAAGGGTCTCGCGGCCTTTAGAAAGGCCCTGAGGGGCATTAGAAGGGTCTGGGGGCCTTTAGAATGGTCCTGAGGGGGTCTAGAATGGTCTGGAGGCATTTAAAACTGTCCTGAGAGTCTCTAGAAGGGTCTGGGTGCCTTTATAAGGGTCCTGAAGGGCATTAGAAGGGTCTGGGTGCCCTTATGAAAGCCCTGAGGGGAATTAGCAGGGTCTGGGGGCCTTTAGAAGGGTCCTGAGGGGCTCTATAAGGGTCTGGCGGCCTTTAGAAGAGCCTTCAGGGGCTCTAGAAGGGTCTGGGGACCTTTAGAAAGGCCCTGTGGGGCATTAGAAGGGTCTGGAGGCCTTTAGAATGCTCCTGAGGGGCAGTAGAAGGGTCTGGGGACCTTTATAAATGCCCTGAGGGGCATTAGAAGGGTCTGAGGGCCTTTAGAAAGATCCTGACGTGCATTAGAAGGGTCTTGTGGCCTTCATAAGGGTCCTGAAAGGCATTAGAAGGGTCTGGGGGCTTTTAGATGGGTCCTGAGGCAATCTAGAAGGGTCTAGGGGCCTTTACATGGGTCTTGAGGGTCATTAGAAGGGTGTGGAGGCCTTTAGAAAGGCGCTGAGGGGCTCTAGAAGGGTCTGGGGGCTATTAGAAGCGTCCTGAGATGGTCCAGAAGGGTCTGGGGGCCTTTTTAAAGGCCCTCAGGGGGATTATAAGGGTCTCGCGGCTTTTAGAAAGGCCCTGAGTGGCATTACAAGGGTCTGGGGTCATATAGAAAGGCCCTGAGAGGTTCTAGAAGTGTCTGGGGTACTTTAGAAATGCCCTGAGGGGCATTAGAAGGTTCTGGGGGCCTTTAAAATGGTCCTGAGGGGTTCTAGAAGGGTCTGGAGGCATTTAAAACTGTCCTGAGAGGCTCTAGAAGGGTCTGGGTGCCTTTATAAGGGTCCTGAGGAGCTTTAGAAGGGTCTGGGTGCCCTTATAAAAGACCTGAGGGGAATTAGCAGGGTCTGGGGGACTTTAGAAGGGTCCTGAGGGGCTCTATAAGGGTCTTGGGGCCTTTAGAAGGGTCTTCAGGGGCTCTAGAAGGGTCTGGGGACCTTTAGAAAGGCTCTGTGGGGCATTAGAAGTGTCTGGGGGCCCTTAGAATGCTCCTGAGGGGCAGTAGAAGGGTCTGGGGACCTTTATAAGTGTCCTGACGGGCTCTAGAAGGGTCTGGGAACCTTTATAAATGCCCTGAGGGGCATTAGAAGGGTCTGAGGGCCTTTAGAAAGGTCCTGAGGGGCATTAGAAGGGTCTTGTGGCCTTCATAAGGGTCCTGAAAGGCATTAGAAGGGTCTGGGGCTTTTTGATGGGTCCTGAGGCAATCTAGAAGGGTCTAGGGGCCTTTACATGTGTCTTCAGGGTCATTAGAAGGGTGTGGAGGCCTTTAGAAAGGCCCTGAAAGGCATTAGAAGGGTCTGGGGGCTTTTAGATGGGTCCTGAGGCAATCTAGAAGGGTCTGGGGGCCTTTACATGGGTCTTGAGGGTCATTAGAAGGGTGTGGAGGCCTTTAGAAAGGCCCTGAGGGGCTCTAGAAGGGTCTGGGGGCTATTAGAAGCGTCCTGACGGGGTCCAGAAGGGTCTGGGGGCCTTTTTAAAGGCCCTCAGGGGGATTATAAGGGTCTCGCGGCCTTTAGAAAGGCCCTGAGTGGCATTAGAAGGTTCTGGGTGCCTTTAGAAATGACCTGAGGGGCATTACAAGGGTATGGGGGCCTTTAGAAAGGCCCTGAGGGGCATTAGAAGGGTCTGGATGCCTTTAGAATGGTCCTGAGGGGCATTAGAAGGGTCTCGGTGCCCTTATAAAAGCCCTGAGGGGAATTAGCAGGGTCTGGGGGACTTTAGAAGGGTCTTCAGGGGCTCTAGAAGGGTCTGGGGACCTTTAGAAAGGCCCTGTGGGGCATTAGAAGGGTCTGGGGGCCTTTAGAAGGTTCCTGAGGGGCAGTAGAAGGGTCTAGGTGCCTTTAGAAGGGTCTTCAGGGGCTCTAGAAGGGTCTGAGGACCTTTAGAAAGGCCCTGTGGGGCATTAGAAGGGTCTGGAGGCCTTTAGAATGCTCCTGATGGGCAGTAGAAAGGTCTGGGGACCTTTATAAGGCCCTGACGGGCATTAGAATGGTCTGCAGGGCTTTAGAAGTGTCCTGAGGGGCTCTAGAATGGTCTGGGGGCCTGTATAAGGGTCCTGGCAGGCTCTAGAAGGGTCTGGGAACCTTTATAAATGCCCTGAGGGGCATTAGAAGGGTCTGAGGGCCTTTAGAAACGTCCTGAGGGGCATTAGAAGGGTCTTGTGGCCTTCATAAGGGTCCTGAAAGGCATTAGAAGGGTCTGGGGGCTTTTAGATGGGTCCTGAGGCAATCTAGAAGGGTCTAGGGGCCTTTACATGGGTCTTGATGGTCATTAGAAGGGTGTGGAGGCCTTTAGAAAGGCCCTGAAAGGCATTAGAAGGGTCTGGGGGCTTTTAGATGGGTCCTGAGGCAATCTAGAAGGGTCTGGGTGCCTTTACATGGGTCTTGAGGGTCATTAGAATGGTGTGGAGGCCTTTAGAAAGGCCCTGAGGGGCATTAGAAGGGTCTGGGGGCCTTTAGAATGGTCCTGAGGGGGTCTAGAAGGGTCTGGAGGCATTTAAAACTGTCCTGAGAGGCTCTAGAAGGGTCTGGGTGCCTTTATAAGGGTCCTGAGGGGCATTAGAAGGGTCTGGGTGCCCTTATAAAAGCCCTGAGGGGAATTAGCAGGGTCTGGGGGACTTTAGAAGGGTCCTGAGGGGCTCTATAAGGGTCTGGGGGCCTTTAGAAGGGTCTTCAGGTGCTCTAGAGGGGTCTGGGGACCTTTAGAAAGGCCCTGTGGGGCATTAGAAGGGTCTGGGGGCCTTTAGAATGCTCCTGAGGGGCAGTAGAATGGTCTGGGGACATTTATAAGGGTCCTGACGGGCTCTAGAAGGGTCTGGGGACCTTTATAAGGGTCCTGACGGGCTCTAGAAGGGTCTGAGGGCCTTTAGAAAGGTCCTGAGGGGCATTAGAAGTGTCTTGTGGCCTTCATAAGGGTCCTGAAAGGCTTTAGAAGGGTCTGGGGGCTTTTAGATGGGTCCTGAGGCATTCTAGAAGGGTCTAGCGGCCTTTACATGCGTCTTGAGGGTCATTAGAAGGGTGTGGAGGCCTTTAGAAAGGCCCTGAAAGGCATTAGAAGGGTCTGGGGTCCTTTAGAAGGGTCTTCAAGGGCTCTACAAGGGTCTGGGGACCTTTAGAATGCTCCTGAGGGGCAGTAGAATGGTCTGGGGACCTTTATAAATGCCCTGAGGGGCATTAGAAGGGTCTGAGGGCCTTTAGAAAGGTCCTGTGGGGCATTAGAAGGGTCTGGGGGCCTTTAGAATGCTCCTGAGGGGCAGTAGAATGGTCTGGGGACCTTTATAAATGCCCTGAGGGGCATTAGAAGGGTCTGAGGGCCTTTAGAAAGGTCCTGAGGGGCATTAGAAGGGTCTTGTGGCCTTGATAAGGGTCCTGAAATGCATTAGAAGGGTCTGGGGGCTTTTAGATGGGTCCTGAGGCAATCTAGAAGGGTCTGGGGGGCCTTACATGGGTCTTGAGGTTCATTAGAAGGGTGTGGTGTCCTTTAGAAAGGCCCTGAAAGGCATTAGAAGGGTCTGGGTGCTTTTAGATGGGTCCTGAGGCAATCTAGAAGGGTCTGGGGGCCTTTACATGGGTCTTGAGGGTCATTAGAAGGGTGTGGAGGCCTTTAGAAAGGACCTGAGGGGCTCTAGAAGGGTCTGGGGGCTATTAGAAGCGTCCTGAGGGGGTCTAGAAGGGTCTGGGGGCCTTTTTAAAGGCCCTCAGGGGGATTATAAGGGTCTCGCGGCCTTTAGAAAAGCCCTGAGTGGCATTAGAAGGGTCTGGGTGCCTTTAGAAATGACCTGAGGTGCATTAGAATGGTATGGGGGCATTTAGAAAGGCCCTGTGGGGCATTAGAAGGGTCTGGGGGCCTTTAGAATGGTCCTGAGGGGGTCTAGAAGGGTCTGGAGGCATTTAAAACTGCCCTGAGAGGCTCTAGAAGGGTCTGGGTGCCTTTATAAGGGTCCTGAGGGTCTCTATAAGGGTCTGGGGGCCTTTAGAAGGGTCTTGAGGGGCTCTAGAAGGGTCTGGGGACCTTTAGAAAGGCCCTGTGGGGCATTAGAAGGGTCTCGGGGCCTTTAGAAGGGTCTTCAGGGGCTCTAGAAGGGTCTGGGGACCTTTAGATAGGCCCCGTGGGGCATTAGAAGGGTCTGAGGTCCTTTAGAATGCTCCTGAGGGGCAGTAGAAGGGTCTGGGGACCTTTATAAGTGTCCTGACGGCCTCTAGAAGGGTCTGGGAACCTTTATAAATGCCCTGAGGGGCATTAGAAGGGTCTGAGGGCCTTTAGAAAGGTCCAGAAGGGCATTAGAAGGGTCTTGTGGCATTCATAAGGGTCCTGAAAGGCATTAGAAGGGTCTGGGGGCTTTTAGATGGGTCCTGAGGCAATCTAGAAGGGTCTAGGGGCCTTTACATGGGTCTTGATGGTCATTAGAAGGGTGTGGAGGCCTTTAGAAAGGCCCTGAAAGGCATTAGAAGGGTCTGGGGGCTTTTAGATGGGTCCTGAGGCAATCTAGAACGGTCTGGGGGCCTTTACATGGGTCTTGAGGGTCATTAGAATGGTGTGGAGGCCTTTAGAAAGGCCCTGAGGGGCTCTAGAAGGGTCTGGGGGCTATTAGAAGCGTCCTGAGAGGGTCCAGAAGGGTCTGGGGGACTTTTTAAAGGCCGTCAAGGGGAATTATAAGGGTCTCGTGGCCTTTAGAAAGGCCCTGAGTGGCATTACAAGGGCCTGGGGTCATATAGATAGGCCCTGAGAGGTTCTAGAAGTGTCTGGGGTACTTTAGAAAGGCCCTGAGGGGCATTAGAAGGGTCTGGGGGCCTTTAGAATGCTCCTGAGGGGCAGTAGAATGGTCTGGGGACCTTTATAAGTGTCCTGACGGGCTCTAGAAGGGTCTGGGAACCTTTATAAATGCCCTGAGGGGCATTAGAAGGGTCTAAGGGCCTTTAGAAAGGTCCTGAGGGGCATTAGAAGGGTCTTGTGGCCTTCATAAGGGTCCTGAAAGGCATTAGAAGGGTCTGGGGACCTTTATAAATGCCCTGAAATGCATTAGAAGGGTCTGAGGGCCTTTAGAAAGGTCCTGAGGGGCATTAGAAGGGTCTTGTGGCCTTCATAAGGGTCCTGAAAGGCATTAGAAGGGTCTGGGGGCTTTTTGATGGGTCCTCAGGCAATCTAGAAGGGTCTGGGGGCCTTTACATGGGTCTTGAGGGTCATTAGAAGGGTGTGGTGGCCTTTAGAAAGGCCCTGAGGGGCTCTAGAAGGGTCTGGGGGCTATTAGAAGCGTCCTGAGGGGGTCCAGAATGGTCTGGGGGCCTTTAGAAATGACCTGAGGGGCATTAGAAGGGTATGGGGACCTTTAGAAAGGCCCTGAGGGGCATTAGAAAGGTCTGGGGGCCTTTAGAATGGTCCTGAGGGGGTCTAGAAGGGTCTGGAGGCATTTAAAACTGTCCTGAGAGGCTCTAGAAGGGTCTGGGTGCCTTTATAAGGGTCCTGAGGGGCATTAGAATTGTCTGGGTGCCCTTATGAAAGCCCTGAGGGGAATTAGCAGGGTCTGGGGGCCTTTAGAAGGGTCCTGACGGGCTCTAGAAGGGTCTGGGGGCCTGTAGAAGGGTCTTCAGGGGCTCTAGAAGGGTCTGGGGACCTTTAGAAAGGCCCTGTGGGGCATTAGAAGGGTCTGGGGCCTTTAGAATTCTCCTGAGGGGCAGTAGAAGGGTCTGGGGACCTTTATAAATGCCCTGAGGGGCATTAGAAGGGTCTGAGGGCCTTTAGAAAGGTCCTGAGGGGCATTAGAAGGGTCTTGTGGCCTTCATAAGGGTCCTGAAAGGCATTGGAAGGGTCTGGGGGCTTTTAGATGGGTCCTGAGGCAATCTAGAATGGTCTAGGGGCCTTTACATGGGTCTTGAGGGTCATTAGAAGGGTGTGGAGGCCTTTAGAAAGGCGCTGAGGGGCTCTAGAAGGGTCTGGGGGCTATTAGAAGCGTCCTGAGTGGGTCCATAAGGGTCTGGGGGCCTTTTTAAAGGCCCTCAGGGGAATTATAAGGGTCTCGCGGCCTTTAGAAAGGCCCTGAGTGGCATTAGAAGGGTCTGGGTGCCTTTAGAAATGTCCTGAGCGGGTCTAGAAGGGTCTGGGGGCCTTTAGAACTGTCCTGAGGGGCATTAGAATGGTCTGGGGGCCTTTAAAAAGGCCCTGATGGGCATTACAAGGGTCTGGGGGCCTTTAGAAAGGCCCTGAGGGGCATTAGAAGGGTCTGGGTGCCTTTAGAATGGTCCTGAGGGGGTCTAGAAGGGTCTGGAGGCATTTAAAACTGTCCTGAGAGGCTCTAGAAGGGTCTGGGTGCCTTTATAATGGTCCTGAGGGGCATTAGAAGGGTCTGGGTGCCCTTATAAAAGCCCTGAGAGGAATTAGCAGGGTCTGGGGGAATTTAGAAGGGTCCTGAGGGGCTCTATAATGGTCTGGGGGCCTTTTGAAGGGTCTTCAGGGGCTCTAGAAGGGTCTGGGGACCTTTAGAAAGGCCCTGTGGGGCATTAGAAGGGTCTAGGGGCCTTTAGAATGCTCCTGAGGGGCAGTAGAAGGGTCTGGGGACCTTTATAAGTGTCCTGACGGGCTCTAGAATGGTCTGGGAACCTTTATAAATGCCCTGAGGGGCACTAGAAAGGTCTGTGGGCCTTTAGAAAGGCCCTGAGGGGCTCTAAAAGGGTCTGGGGGCTATTAGAAGCGTCCTGAAAGGGTCCAGAAGGGTCTGGGGGCCTTTTTAAAGGCCCTCAGGGGGATTATAAGGGTCTCGCGGCCTTTAGAAAGGCCCTGAGTGGCATTAGAAGGGTCTCGGTGCCTTTAGAAATGTCCTGAGGGGCTCTAGAAGGGTCTGGTGGCCTTTAGAAGGGTCTTCAGGGGCTCTAGAAGGGTCTGGGGACCTTTAGAAAGGCCCTGTGGGGCATTAGAAGGGTCTGGGGGCCTTTAGAATGCTCCTGAGGGGCAGTAGAAGGGTCTGGGGGCCTTTAGAAAGGCCCTGACGGGCATTAGAATGGTCTGCGGGCCTTTAGAAGTGTCCTGAGGGGCTCTAGAATGGTCTGGGGGCCTTTATAAAGGTATTGACAGGCTCTAGAAGGGTCTGGGAACCTTTATAAATGCCCTGAGGGGCACTAGAAGGGTCTGTGGGCCTTTAGAAAGGTCCTGAGGGGCATTAGAAGGGTCTTGTGGCCTTCATAAGGGTCCTTAAATGCATTAGAAGGGTCTGGGGGCTTTTAGATGGGTCCTGAGGCAATCTAGAAGGGTCTGGGGGCCTTTACATGGGTCTTGAGGGTCATTAGAAGGTTGTGGAGGCCTTTAGAAAGGCCCTTAGGGGCTCTAAAAGGGTCTGGGGGCTATTAGAATCGTCCTGAGGGGGTCCAGAAGGGTCTGGGGGCCTTTTTAAAGGACCTCAGGGGAATTATAAGGGTCTCGCGGCCTTTAGAAAGGCCCTGACAGGCATTAGAAGGGTCTCGGGTCATATAGAAAGGACCTGATAGTTTCTAAAAGTGTCTGGCGTACTTTAGAAGGGTCTTGAGGGGCATTACAAGGGTCTGGGGGCCTTTAGAAGGGTCTTCAGGTGCTCTAGAAGGGTCTGGGGACCTTTAGAAAGGCCCTGAGGGGCTCTAGAAGGGTCTGGGGGCTTTTAGATGGGTCCTGAGGCAATCTAGAAGGGTCTGGGGGCCTTTACATGGGTCTTGAGGGTCATTAGAAGGGTGTGGAGGCCTTTAGAAAGGCCCTGAGGGGCTCTAGAAGGGTCTGGGGGCTATTAGAAGCGTCCTGAGGGGGTCCAGAAGGGTCTGGGGGCCTTTTTAAAGGACCTCAGGGGGATTATAAGGGTCTCGCGGCCTTTAGAAAGGCCCTGAGTGGCATTAGAAGGGTCTGGGTGCCTTTAGAAATGTCCTGACGGGCTCTAGAAGGTTCTGGGGGCCTTTAGAAATGTCCTGAGGGGCATTAGAAGGGTCTGGGTGCCCTTATAAAAGCCCTGAGGGGAATTAGCAGGGTCTGGGGGACTTTAGAAGGGTCCTGAGGGGCTCTGTAAGGGTCTGGGGGCCTTTAGAAGGGTCTTCAGGGGCTCTAGAAGGGTCTGGGGACCTTTAGAAAGGCCCTGTGGGGCATTAGAAGGGTCTGGGCGCCTTTAGAATAATCCTGAGTGGCAGTAGAAGGGTCTGCAGACCTTTATAAAGGCCCTGACGGGCATTAGAACGGTCTGCGGGCCTTTAGAAGTGTCCTGAGGTGCTCTAGAATGGTCTGGGGGCCTTTATAAGGGTCCTGACGGGCTCTAGAAGGGTCTGGGAACCTTTATAAATGCCCTGAGGGGAACTAGAAGGGTCTGAGGGCCTTTAAGAAAGGTCCTGAGGGGCATTAGAAGGGTCTTGTTGACTTCATAAGGGTCATGAAAGGCATTAGAAGGGTCTGGGGGCCTTTAGAATGCTCCTGAGGGGCAGTAGAAGGGTCTTGGGACCTTTAGAAAGGCCCTGACGGGCATTAGAATGGTCTGCGGGCCTTTAGAAGTGTCCTGAGGGGCTCTAGAACGGTCTGGGGGCCTTTATATGGGTCCTGACATGCTCTAGAAGGGTCTGGGAACCTTTATAAGTGCCCTGAGGGGCACTAGAAGGGTCTGAGGGCCTTTAGAAAGGTCCTAAGGGGCATTAGAAGGGTCTTGTGGCCTTCATAATGGTCCTGAAAGGCATTAGAAGGGTCTGCGGGCTTTTGGATGGGTCCTTAGGCAATCTAGAAGGGTCTGGGGGCCTTTACATGTGTCTTGAGGGTCATTAGAAGGGTGTGGAGGCATTTAGAAAGGCCCTGAGGGGCATTAGAAGGGTCAGGGGGCTTTTAGATGGGTCCTGAGGCAATCTAGAAGGGTCTGGGGGCCTTTACATGGGTCTTGAGGGTCATTAGAATGGTGTGGAGGCCTTTAGAAAGGCCCTGAGGGGCTCTAGAAGGGTCTGGGGGCTATTAGAAGCGTCCTGAGGGGGTCCAGAAGGGTCTGGGGGCCTTTTTAAAGGCCCTCAGGGGGATTATAAGGGTCTCGCGGCCTTTAGAAAGGCCCTGAGTGGCATTAGAAGGGTCTGGGTGCCTTTAGAAATGTCCTGAGGGGCTCTAGAAGGGTCTGGGGGCCTTTAGAATGCTCCTGAGGGGCAGTAGAAGGGTCTTGGGACCTTTAGAAAGGCCCTGACGGGCATTAGAATGGTCTGCGGGCCTTTAGAAGTGTCCTGAGGGGCTCTAGAATGGTCTGGGGGCCTTTATAAGGGTCCTGACAGGCTCTAGAAGGGTCTGGGAACCTTTATAAATTCCCTGAGGGGCACTAAAAGGGTCTGAGGGCCTTTAGAAAGGTCCTGAGGGGCATTAGAAGGGTCTTGTGGCCTTCATAAGGGTCCTGAAAGGCATTAGAAGGGTCTGGGGGCTTTTAGATGGGTCCTGAGGCAATCTAGAAGGGTCTAGGGGCCTTTACATGGGTCTTGAGGTCATTAGAAGGTTGTGGAGGCCTTTAGAAAGGCCATGAAAGGCATTAGAAGGGTCTGGGGGCTTTTAGATGGGTCCTGAGGCAATCTAGAAGGGTCTGGGGGCCTTTACATAAGTCTTGAGGGTCATTAGAAGGGTGTGGAGGCCTTTAGAAAGGCCCTGAGGGGCTCTAGAACGGTCTGGGGGCTATTAGAAGCGTCCTGAAAGGGTCCAGAAGGGTCTGGGGGCCTTTTTAAAGGCCCTCAGGGGGATTATAAGGGTATCGCGGCCTTTAGAAAGGCCCTGAGTGGCATTAGAAGGGTCTGGGTGCCTTTAGAAATGTCCTGAGGGGCTCTAGAAGGGTCTGGGGGCCTTTAGAAATGTCCTGAGGGGCATTAGAAGGGTCTGGGGGCCTTTAGAATGCTCCTGAGGGGCAGTAGAAGGGTCTTGGGACCTTTAGAAAGGCCCTGACGGGCATTAGAATGGTCTGCGGGCCTTTAGAAGTGTCCTGAGGGGCTCTAGAATGGTCTGGGGGCCTTTAGAAGGGTCCTGACAGGCTCTAGAATGGTCTGGGAACCTTTATAAATGCCCTGAGGGGCAATAGAAGGGTCTGAGGGCCTTTAGAAAGGTCCTGAGGGGCATTAGAAGGGTCTTGTGTCCTTCATAAGGGTCCTGAAAGGCATTAGAAGGGTCTGGGGGCTTTTAGATGGGTCCTGAGGCAATCTAGAAGGGTCTAGGGGCCTTTACATGGGTCTTGAGGGTCATTAGAAGGTTGTGGAGGCCTTTAGAAAGGCCCTGAAAGGATTTAGAAGGGTCTGGGGGCTTTTAGATGGGTCCTGAGGCAATCTAGAAGGGTCTAGGGGCCTTTACATGGGTCTTGAGGGTCATTAGAAGGTTGTGGAGGCCTTTAGAAAGGCCCTGAAAGGCATTAGAAGGGTCTGGGGGCTTTTAGATGGGTCCTAAGGCAATCTTTAAGGGTCTGGGGGCCTTTACATGGGTCTTGAGGGTCATTAGAAGGGTGTGGAGGCCTTTAGAAAGGCCCTGAGGGGCTCTAGAAGGGTCTGGGGGCTATTAGAAGCGTCCTGAGGTGGTCCAGAAGGGTCTGGGGGCCTTTTTAAAGGCCCTCAGGGGGATTATAAGGGTCTCGCGGCCTTTAGAAATGTCCTGAGGGGCATTAGAAGGGTCTGGGGGTCTTTAGAAATGTCCTGAGGGGCATTAGAAGGGTCTGGGGGCCTTTAGAAATGTCCTGAGGGGCATTAGAAGGGTCTGGGGGACTTTAGAAAAGCCCTGAGGGGCATTACATGGGTCTGGGGTCATATAGAAAGGCCCTGAGAGGTTCTAGAAGTGTCTGGGGTACTTTAGAAATGTCCTGAGGGGCATTAGAAGGGTCTGGGGGCCTTTAGAAATGTCCTGAGGGGCATTAGAAGGGTCTGGGGGCCTTTGGAAGGGCCCTGAGGGGCATTAGAAGGGTCTGAGGGCCTTTAGAAAGGTCCTGAGGGGCATTAGAACGGTCTTGCGGCCTTCATAAGGGTCCTGAAATGCATTAGAAGGGTCTGGGGTCTTTTAGATGGGTCCTGAGGCAATCTAGAAGGGTCTAGAGGGCTTTACATGGGTCTTGAGGGTCATTAGAAGGGTGTGGAGGCCTTTAGAAAGGCCCTGAAAGGCATTAGAAGGGTCTGGGGGCTTTTAGATGGGTCCTGAGGCAATCTAGAAGGGTCTGGGGGCCTTTACATGGGTCTTGAGGGTCATTAGAAGGGTGTGGAGGCCTTTAGAAAGGCCCTGAGGGGCTCTAGAAGGGTCTGGGGGCTATTAGAAGCATCCTGAGGGGTTCCAGAAGGGTCTGGGGGCCTTTTTAAAGGCCCTCAGGGGGATTATAAGGGTCTCGCGGCCTTTAGAAAGGCCCTGAGTGGCATTACAAGGGTCTGGGTGCCGTTAGAAGTGTTCTGAGGGGCTCTAGAAGGGTCTGGGGGCCTTTAGAAATGTCCTGAGGGGCAGTAGAAGGGTCTTGGGACCTTTAGAAAGGCCCTGACGGGCATTAGAATGGTCTGCGGGCCTTTAGAAGTGTCCTGAGGGGCATTAGAAAGGTCTGGGTGCCCTTATAAAAGCCCTGAGGGGAATTAGCAGGTTCTGGGGGTCTTTAGAAGGGTCCTGATGGGCTCTATAAAGGTCTGGGGGCCTTTAGAAGGGTCTTGAGGGGCTCTAGAAGGGTCTGGGTACCTTTAGAAAGGCCCTGTGGGGCATTAGAAGGGTCTGGGGGCCTTTAGAATGCTCCTGAGGGGCAGTAGAAGGGTCTTGGGACCTTTAGAAAGGCCCTGACGGGCATTAGAATGGTCTGCGGGCCTTTAGAAGTGCCCTGAGGGGCACTAGAAGGGTCTGAGGGCCTTTAGAAAGGTCCTAAGGGGCATTAGAAGGGTCTTGTGGCCTTCATGAGGGCCCTGAAAGGCATTAGAAGGCTCTGTGGGCTTTTGGATGGGTCCTTAGGCAATCTAGAATGGTCTGGGTGCCTTTACATGTGTCTTGAGGGTCATTAGAAGGGTGTGGAGGCATTTAGAAAGGCCCTGAGGGGCATTAGAAGGGTCAGGGGGCTTTTAGATGGGTCCTGAGGCAATCTAGAAGGGTCTGGGGGCCTTTACATGTGTCTTGAGGGTCATTAGAAGGGTGTGGAGGCATTTAGAAAGGCCCTGAGGGGCATTAGAAGGGTCAGGGGGCTTTTAGATGGGTCCTGAGGCAATCTAGAAGGGTCTGGGGGCCTTTACATGGGTCTTGAGGGTCATTAGAATGGTGTGGAGGCCTTTAGAAAGGCCCTGAGGGGCTCTAGAAGGGTCTGGGGGCTATTAGAGGCGTCCTGAGGGGGTCCAGAAGGGTCTGGGGGCCTTTTTAAAGGCCCTCAGGGGGATTATAAGGGTCTCGCGGCCTTTAGAAAGGCCCTGAGTGGCATTAGAAGGGTCTGGGTGCCTTTAGAAATGTCCTGAGGGGCTCTAGAAGGGTCTGGGGGCCTTTAGAAATGTCCTGAGGGGCAGTAGAAGGGTCTTGGGACCTTTAGAAAGGCCCTGACGGGCATTAGAATGGTCTGCGGGCCTTTAGAAGTGTCCTTAGGTGCTCTAGAATGGTCTGGGGGCCTTTATAAGGGTCCTGACAGGCTCTAGAAGGGTCTGGGAACCTTTATAAATTCCCTGAGGGGCACTAAAAGGGTCTGAGGGCCTTTAGAAAGGTCCTGAGGGGCATTAGAAGGGTCTTGTGGCCTTCATAAGGGTCCTGAAAGGCATTAGAAGGGTCTGGGGGCTTTTAGATGGGTCCTGAGGCAATCTAGAAGGGTCTAGGGGCCTTTACATGGGTCTTGAGGTCATTAGAAGGTTGTGGAGGCCTTTAGAAAGGCCATGAAAGGCATTAGAAGGGTCTGGGGGCTTTTAGATGGGTCCTGAGGCAATCTAGAAGGGTCTGGGGGCCTTTACATGGGTCTTGAGGGTCATTAGAAGGGTGTGGAGGCCTTTAGAAAGGCCCTGAGGGGCTCTAGAACGGTCTGGGGGCTATTAGAAGCGTCCTGAAAGGGTCCAGAAGGGTCTGGGGGCCTTTTTAAAGGCCCTCAGGGGGATTATAAGGGTATCGCGGCCTTTAGAAAGGCCCTGAGTGGCATTAGAAGGGTCTGGGTGCCTTTAGAAATGTCCTGAGGGGCTCTAGAAGGGTCTGGGGGCCTTTAGAAATGTCCTGAGGGGCATTAGAAGGGTCTGGGGGCCTTTAGAATGCTCCTGAGGGGCAGTAGAAGGGTCTTGGGACCTTTAGAAAGGCCCTGACGGGCATTAGAATGGTCTGCGGGCCTTTAGAAGTGTCCTGAGGGGCTCTAGAATGGTCTGGGGGCCTTTAGAAGGGTCCTGACAGGCTCTAGAATGGTCTGGGAACCTTTATAAATGCCCTGAGGGGCAATAGAAGGGTCTGAGGGCCTTTAGAAAGGTCCTGAGGGGCATTAGAAGGGTCTTGTGTCCTTCATAAGGGTCCTGAAAGGCATTAGAAGGGTCTGGGGGCTTTTAGATGGGTCCTGAGGCAATCTAGAAGGGTCTAGGGGCCTTTACATGGGTCTTGAGGGTCATTAGAAGGTTGTGGAGGCCTTTAGAAAGGCCCTGAAAGGATTTAGAAGGGTCTGGGGGCTTTTAGATGGGTCCTGAGGCAATCTAGAAGGGTCTAGGGGCCTTTACATGGGTCTTGAGGGTCATTAGAAGGTTGTGGAGGCCTTTAGAAAGGCCCTGAAAGGCATTAGAAGGGTCTGGGGGCTTTTAGATGGGTCCTAAGGCAATCTTTAAGGGTCTGGGGGCCTTTACATGGGTCTTGAGGGTCATTAGAAGGGTGTGGAGGCCTTTAGAAAGGCCCTGAGGGGCTCTAGAAGGGTCTGGGGGCTATTAGAAGCGTCCTGAGGTGGTCCAGAAGGGTCTGGGGGCCTTTTTAAAGGCCCTCAGGGGGATTATAAGGGTCTCGCGGCCTTTAGAAATGTCCTGAGGGGCATTAGAAGGGTCTGGGGGTCTTTAGAAATGTCCTGAGGGGCATTAGAAGGGTCTGGGGGCCTTTAGAAATGTCCTGAGGGGCATTAGAAGGGTCTGGGGGACTTTAGAAAAGCCCTGAGGGGCATTACATGGGTCTGGGGTCATATAGAAAGGCCCTGAGAGGTTCTAGAAGTGTCTGGGGTACTTTAGAAATGTCCTGAGGGGCATTAGAAGGGTCTGGGGGCCTTTAGAATTGTCCTGAGGGGCATTAGAAGGGTCTGGGGGCCTTTGGAAGGGCCCTGAGGGGCATTAGAAGGGTCTGGGGGCCTTTAGAAAGGTCCTGAGGGGCATTAGAACGGTCTTGCGGCCTTCATAAGGGTCCTGAAATGCATTAGAAGGGTCTGGGGTCTTTTAGATGGGTCCTGAGGCAATCTAGAAGGGTCTAGAGGGCTTTACATGGGTCTTGAGGGTCATTAGAAGGGTGTGGAGGCCTTTAGAAAGGCCCTGAAAGGCATTAGAAGGGTCTGGGGGCTTTTAGATGGGTCCTGAGGCAATCTAGAAGGGTCTGGGGGCCTTTACATGGGTCTTGAGGGTCATTAGAAGGGTGTGGAGGCCTTTAGAAAGGCCCTGAGGGGCTCTAGAAGGGTCTGGGGGCTATTAGAAGCATCCTGAGGGGTTCCAGAAGGGTCTGGGGGCCTTTTTAAAGGCCCTCAGGGGGATTATAAGGGTCTCGCGGCCTTTAGAAAGGCCCTGAGTGGCATTAGAAGGGTCTGGGTGCCTTTAGAAATGTCCTGAGGGGCTCTAGAATGTTCTGGGGGCCTTTAGAAATGTCCTGAGGGGCATTAGAAGGGTCTGGGTGCCCTTATAAAAGCCCTGAGGGGAATTAGCAGGGTCTGGGGGACTTTAGATTGGTCCTGAGGGGCTCTATAAGGGTCTGCGGGCCTTTAGAAGGGTCTTCAGGGGCTCTAGAAGGGTCTGGGGACCTTTAGAAAGGCCCTGTGGGGCATTAGAAGGGTCTGGGGGCCTTTAGAATGCTCCTGAGGGGCAGTAGAAGGGTCTGGGGACCTTTAGAAAGGCCCTGACAGGCATTAGAATGGTCTGCAGGCCTTTAGAAGTGTTCTGAGGTGCTCTAGAGGGGTCTGGGGGCCTTTATAAGGGTCCTGACAGGCTCTAGAAGGGTCTGGGAACCTTTATAAATGCCCTGAGGGGCACTAGAAGGGTCTCAGGGCCTTTAGAAAGGTCCTGAGGGGCATTAGAAGGGTCTTGTGGCCTTTATAAGGGTCCTGAAAGACAGATACAGGCTGGAACTGCCCTGCCTGGCGCACGCTAGCTTGGGGCTGAAAATTAAACCCTTCTCCAAATCTGTAACGAGGCAAACTCTCCCCGCGCAACCTTCTACCCTACGCTAAATCTCCTCCTTGCTGCTCTCGACATTCTGCCCTCTTCCCGGCAAAAACCACAGCCCTCTTAACTTCCTGAGGACCGAGGACCCAAAGTCATCCCAGGCAAAAAACCTCTAACTGCATCAAGTAACTGGAAAAATCCTGCACTGTCACATTGTCCTGGACTATAATACACACACACAAAAAAAAAAAAAAAAAAAAGAGACAGCAAACAGAGTGCTAAGTCAGCATCACACTGCTCACTGCCGACATCTTGTACTAAACCCGCTGCAAAACTGTCAGGGCACCTGCCAAACCAAAGGTTCCGTACATAATCGAGATAACAAATGCTACTACTTTACTCTTCGAGACATACTTAGTTTCCTCCTCGCCGCCAGCCCCTTAAGAGTGAGCCCAACTACCTCACAGGCACGCCAAAATGCCACACGGTCCGCTTACCTCTTCTCTCCGCCGCTCCCGTTACAGGAACATAGTAGTGCCGATAGCCGGGACAAAAGACAGATGAGCTGTGCGGATCAAAATTCTAGGTATTTACTAGACTTTAGTTACAGCAGTAAACAAAAAGAACTTGAAAAATTACAACCTTTACCGGTTCTCAAAAAGAATCGACACAGAAGACCTAAAAAATCAGAACACTTACCAGACAGTAATGGACACTGGAAGGACAAAGGCAAGCAGCCGATGAAAAGTTCACAACGGTGGGAACTGACTCCTTTAAGACCTAAACTGGAAAGTCTATGAACATAAAAATCCACACAATGGATAACAGGAACGAGGTTCCGACCGCTGTGAGCGATAATAGAGCAAATCTCCCCGGTAAGTTTGGAAAAATTCCAAGCTCTTCTAAACGAGGGAGGCTCGTGTGCCCACAGACCGGATGAGGAATGATCGCTCAGCTGTTAACTGTTACGAGGCAAAACGATGACCGTCCTCTTCCCTGAGAAATACAGTGGAAGACAAGGACGGAATCCTGCGCTGCAGATAGGCAGCAAATCCATACTTTCAAGTAGCAAAGTATCCGATATTCAGACAGATGAAGACGGGATGGGTGCAAATAAGTCACTCAAACAATGCAATAAGTAGAAGGGACGAGGGAGCAGAGATCTCAGTCCCAGAGAGTACATTTTTAAGGCGACCGAAACTTCTCGAGATCAAATTCCTCCGATATGCAAACTGGCAATTGCCACACGAGAGTCCAAATAATCCATACCTCGTGTCTGAATCTGTGTCTCAATCGCATCGTTACCTCCTACTGGCTGCAGAGAGACTGGAACGACAGAAACCTGAATGACGCTTGCATCTGACCGCCAAACCGATCCGAGAAAGTCTGATGAAGCTATCTTCCTTTCCCAGTTCTAAACCATTAAAGTCCTTCCGCACCCCTGAAAAATCAGACAAAGAACTCTGGTTTTTCCTAACAGAACCTGCACTATATTTTAATCCCTTGACCCTTATGAGCTGATATTCCTCGAGAGCTGTACTTCTCAGCCTTTCCCAGGGTTCCCCTGGTCCCTTGCATCATCTACCGACCCACGGAATCGACTTACTCCTCTAGGCAAGTGTACTAAAATCTAAATTGTTATGTCCCGTAAGGAGCCAACTACAAACTGCAGAGATTCTAGGATAAAAACATCGACCCCACAGAATGAGGAACACCCAGAACTGACCCCATAACCAGAAATGCTAAACAAAGACAAAGCACTGTAAAAGAAAAAAAAAAATAAGCTTACCTTTCCAGCACACCCTCATCGGCCGCAAGAAGGTAAAGCGGCGGCAGAGCTCTGACCTCGAGGGAAGCCAGAGGCCGAATGAACTCTGTGGGCAAGGCCTGGGGCTTATATACACCCTGGGCCTTCATGCACATCACCTGTGAAGGGGGTGGGGTGAACTATCTCAAAGGTATAAATAGGAAATGGGGAGCACCTGTGTTTTACTGACTATACCTTACATTTTTGCTAAGAACTATGCCGTTATTATGCCCAAAAGCATTCTTATCAGAAATAACAGTATGCAAGCTTTCATTGCGATGCCGCTTCTCGTGACGGTAAGGTGACTAGATAGCAAAGATCTTAGAGCTAGACTTTTCGGTTCCTTTCATTTACTGTACTGCAATACAATTTTTATTTTCTGGCATCCCTATAACCATACTCTTTTATTTTTCTGTGTTGTTTTCTCTTTCTCCCCACCCCGCCCCGCTTCCCCCCAGTCTTTAGTATCTGTCTTGTGTCCATAGTTCTTTTTTCCTTTTTCATCTTTTTTCCCAGCCTGCGGGTTTGTTTTTTTTTTTTTTTTCATTTTCCCCACAATGTTACTAGCCCAGTCCCTGACTCTCTGCAATGACCAAAGAATTCCAAACCTCTTGCCTGCTTTTGCTCACGCTGCCTCGACTGCAAAGCACAGCCAAGCCAAGCTAGTCTACAACCAAACTCAAACATTAAGCTCTGCTTCCTCAGCATTCAACCCCCTCGGCTACTGCTCCGATGGCTTCTCCCACGCTGTTTTGGTTATCCCCCTCCGTGGCTCCAGAGACTAGCAGAAACTACCCTCCTCACCCACCACGCCTAGGGCTGCTATCCCCAAGCCACCTCCCGCTTATTGACTCTGTCCCCTCAACTTAGCTTGCAGAGGGTCACCGCTGAAGCTCTCCTTGGCCAAAGCTGCTTAAGTCAGGTCTGCTTATGGAAATAATCGTGCAGTCACCGGCTCCCTCTTCAGCATCTACAAGAAAAAAAAGAAACAGAAAAGTACAGCATCAAAATATGAGACGGCTGCAGGCTTTAGGAGCTCAATTCAAGAAAAGCAGTGCCCTAGCTAACAAATTTTTATCCCCCATATGCTGCCAGCAACAAACTGGAGATACTCTAGGATGAATGCATCACCATCCCCCACCCCCCTGCCCAGAATGAAGAATAGCAACAAGTTGCCTCACAGACAAAGTGCTATTAAAAACCAAAAAAAAAAACCCTTACCATTCCAGCCCTCATCCGACACAAGGAGTTAAAACACCAGCAGAGCTCCAATCTCAAGGGAAACCAGAGGCTGAATGACCTCCCCAGGCAAGGCCTGGGGCTTATATACACCCTGGGCCTTCACAAGCATCACCTGTGAATGGGGTGGGGCGAACTCTCTCAAAGGTATAAATATGGTCTGGGGAGCAGCTGCATTTGATTGACTCTCCTTTACATTCTCGGCAAGAGCCCTGCTGTTACTATGCCTGAAAGCATCCTTATGAGAAATAATAGTATGTGTGCTTTCCCTGCTCTGCTGCTTGTTGCGACAGTGATGGGAGGAGATAGCAAACTTTTTAAAGGTGGACTTTTTGGTTCCTTTCATTTATTGTGCTGCTGCTACAATTTTTGTCTCCTGGGATCCCTATAACCCTGCCCTTTTATTTCTCTGTGCTCTTTTCTCTCCTTTTCCCAGTCTTCAGCATCTGTTCTCTGCCCACGCTTTTTTTTTTTTCTTTTCCATCTTTGTCCTATTCTGTATTTCTCATTCTTTCCCCCTACAATTTCACTGGTTTGATCCTTGCAGTTTGTTCTTTCTCTGCACCTGAAAATGCTTTGCTTTTCTTTCTCTCTTTTTTTCTCTCTTTCCATCTCTCTTTTTCTTTCTCTATCCCTTTGTATTGCTCACTGTTGCTGTTCCAGCTTCTACATTCACTCTGTATCTTGACGCTCCCCTTTACTCCTCTTACTGTTTCTGAATCTTTGTGCTAGTCCCTGCCCTTTTCTATAATCCTCTGCCTGTCTGTAGGGCTCCTTGTGCCTTTCAAACTAGTCAGCTCTTTTTTACGTATACATGTAGCTTTATAACACTCTTAGGCTGAAATGTTCCTCTAAGCTTCTGCTCAGAGAACTGCTGTGGAAAAAGTCTGTGTGTTGATATCTTCAAGATGTCTGAAGTAGTAGAGCTTTAGGGCATTTTCTTCCCCTCTCCTCCTACCTGGCCCAGCGCTCTGTAACTCAGAGGCACGGGGCCCGAGCTGACTTGCTTTTTGTATGTGCCTGGGATTCACGGCCCCTGAAACTGGAGCCTGACTAATGATGTCACGGCAGTGGTCATATCGAGTTAGTTCTGTGAGAGGAAGGGCCGCAACTCAGCCGATAGAAGCACAGGCTGTCTCTGTCCTTGATGGAAATGTAGGAGTTTCAGAGCCTTTCCTCTTATGTCTGGAGTCTGCTGTTATAGTTAGCTTCTCTGTGACCGTTTTATTGTTCTTCTCAGCCTGGACATTATCACAGAATCATAGAACAACCAGGTTGGAAGGGACCCATCGGATCTTCTAGTCCAACCCTTCCTATCAAATGCTAAACCGAGTACCTCAAGACCTCATCCACCTGTGCCTTAAACACCTCCAGGGAAGGCAAGTCAATCCCCTCCCTGGGCAGCCTCTGACGCTGCCCAATGACCCCCTGTGTGAAAAACTTCCTCCTAATCTCCAGCCTAAATCTCCCCTGGTGGAGCTTGAGGTCATTCCCTCTTGTCCTGTCCCCTGTCCCTTGGGAGAAGAGCCCAGCTCCCTCCTCTCTGCATCCTCCCTTCAGGTAGTTGCAGAGAACAATGAGGTCTCCTCTCAGCCTCCTCTTCTCCAGGCTAAACAACCCCAGCTCTCTCAGCTGCTCCTCATAGGGCCTGTCCTCCAGTCCCTTCACCGGCTTCGTGGCTCTTCTCTTGACTCGCTCCAGAACCTCAACATCCTTGCTGAGAGGTCCAGAACTGAACGCAGGATTCAAGGAGCGGCCTCACCAGTGCTGAGTACAGAGGGAGAATCACCTCCTTGGACCTGCTGGTCATACCATTTCTGACACAAGCCAGGATGCCATTGGCCTTCTGGGCACACTGCTGGCTCATGGTCAGTCAGCTGTCGACTGACACCCCCAGGTCCCTCTCCTCCTGGCAGTTTTCCAGCCAGGCTTCTCCCAGTCTGTAGCTCTGCGTAGGGTGATGACTAGCCTGATGACTACACAAAAGATGGGGCTGCATGCAATGTTAAGGTTGTTGGGAGAAGGGCAAGAATAGGACCAATAACAAAAAGTTGAAAATGCCCTTTAGAGTTTGCTGCTTCATTGGCTGCTGAGAAATAGCTCAGTCTCTGCGATTTTGCTACTGTATGAGAGAGATCAATGCTCAATTCTATCTAAATGGTGCATGAGAATGTGATTATGTAACACGTAGAATCATAGAAGCAGGACCTGGTGTTTGGCCTTGTTAAACCTCATACAATTGGACTCCAGGGAGGTTGTTCTCCCTCTGTACTCAGCAATGGTGAGACCGATTCTTGAATCCTGTGTTCGCTTCTGGGCCCCTCACCACAAGAAGGATGTTGAGGCTCCGGAGAAAGTTCAGAGAAGAGCAACAAAGCTAGTAAAGGGGCGGGAGAAAAGGCCTTATAAGGAACAGCTGAGAGAGCTGGGGGTGTTGATCCTGGAGGAGAGGAAGCTGAGGGGAGACCTCATTGCTCTCTACAATTAACTGAAAGTAAGTTGTGGAGAGGAGGGAGCTGGCCCCTTCTCCCAAGTGACTGGGGACAGGACGAGAGGGAGTGGCCTCAAGCTCCACCAGGGGAGATTTAGGCTGGAGATTAGGAAAACTTTTTCATGGAAAGGGTCATTGGGCAGTGTCAGAGGCTGCCCAGGGAGGGGGTTGATTCATCTTCCCTGGAGGTGTTTAAGGCACAGATGGACAAGGTGCCGAGGGGCAATGTTTACTGTTTGACAGGAACAGTTGGACTCGATGATCCAGTGGGTCTCTTCCAACCTGGTTGTTCTATGATTCCATAGATTCCCTGAGGGGCTCTAGAAGTGTGTGGGGGCTATTAGAAGCATCCTGAGGGGGTCCAGAATGGTCTGGGGGCCTTTTTAAAGGCCCTCAGGGGGATTATAAGGGTCTTGCGGCCTTTAGAAAGGCCCTGAGTGGCATTACATGGGTCTGGTGTCATATAGAAAGGCTCTGAGAGGTTCTAGAAGTGTCTGGGGTAATTTAGAGAGGACCTGAGGGGCATTAGAAGGGTCTGGGGGCCTTCTGAAGGGTCCTAAGGGGCATTAGAAGGGTCTGGGGGCCTTTAGAATGGTCCTGAGGGGGTCTAGAAGGGTCTGGAGGCATTTAAAACTGTCCTGAGAGGCTCTAGAAGGGTCTGGGTGCCTTTATAAGGGTCCTGAGGGGCATTAGAAGGGTCTGGGTGCCCTTATAAAAACCCTGAGGGGAATTAGCAGGGTCTGGGGGACTTTAGAAGGGTCCTGAGGGGCTCTATAAGGGTCTGGGGGCCTTTAGAAGGGTCTTCAGGGGCACTAGAAGGGTCTGGGTGCCCTTATAAAAGCCTTGAGGGGAATTAGTAGGGTCTGGGGGACTTTAGAAGGGTCCTGAGGGGATCTATAAGGGTCTGGGGGCCTTTAGAAGGGTCTTCATGGGCTCTAGAAGGGTCTGGGGACCTTTAGAAAGGCACTGTAGGACATTAGAAGGGTCTGGGGGCCTTTAGAATGCTCCTGAGGGGCAGTAGAAGGGTCTGGGGACATTTTTAAAGGCCCTGACGGGCATTAGAATGGTCTGCGGGCCTTTAGAAGTGTCCTGAGGGGATCTAGAATGGTCTGGGGGTCTTTATAGGGGTCCTGAGGTGTTCTAGAACCTTTATAAATTCCCTGAGGGGCATTAGAAGGGTCTGAGGGTCTTTAGAAAGGTCCTGAGGGGCATTAGAAGGGTCTTGTGGCCTTCATAAGGGTCCTGAAAGGCATTAGAAGGGTCTGGGGGCTTTTAGATGGGTCCTGAGGCAATCTAGAAGGGTTTAGGGGACTTTACATGGGTCTTGAGGGTCATTAGAAGGGTGTGGAGGCCTTTAGAAAGGCCCTGAAAGGTATTAGAAGGGTCTAGGGGCTTTTAGATGGGTCCTGAGGCAATCTAGAAGGGTCTGGGGGCCTTTACATGGGTCTTGAGGGTCATTAGAAGGGTGTGGAGGCCTTTAGAAAGGCGCTGAGGGGCTCAAGAAGGGTCTGGGGGCCATTAGAAGCGTCCTGAGTGGGTCCAGAAGGGTCTGGGGGCCTTTTTAAAGGCCCTCAGGGGGATTAAAAGGGTCTCGCGACCTTTAGAAAGCCCTGAGTGGCATTAGAAGGGTCTGGGGGCTATTAGAAGCGTGCTAAGGGGGTCCAGAAGGGTCTGGGGGCCTTTTTAAAGGCCCTCAGGGGGATTATAAGGGTCTCGCGGCCTTTAGAAAGGCCCTGAGTGGCATTAGAAGGGTCTGGGAGCCTTTAGAAGGGTCTTCAGGGGCTCTAGAAGGGTCTGGGGACATTTAGAGTGCTCCTGATGGGCATTAGAAGGGTCTGGGGGTCTTTAGAATGGTCCTGAGTGGTTCTAGAATGGTCTGGAGGCATTTAAAACTGTCCTGAGAGGCTCTAGAAGGGTCTGGGTGCCTTTATAAGGGTCCTGAGGGGCATTAGAAGGGTCTGGGTGACATTATAAAAGCCCTGAGGGGAATTAGCAGGGTCTGGGGGACTTTAGAAGGGTCCTGAGCGGCTCCATAAGGGTCTGGGGGCCTTTAGAAGGGTCTTCAGGGGCTCTAGAAGGGTCTGGGGACCTTTAGAAAGGCCCTGTGGGGCATTAAAGGGTCTGGGGACCTTTAGAAAGGCCCTGACGGGCTTTAGAATGGTCTGCGGGCCTTTAGAAGTGTCCTGAGGGGCTCTAGAATGGTCTGGGGGCCTTTATAAGGGTCCTGACGGGCACTAGAAGGGTCTGGGAACCTTTATAAATGCCCTGAGGGGCATTAGAAAGGTCTGAGGGCATTTATAAAGGTCCTGAGGGGCATTAGAAGGGTCTTGTGGCCTTCATAAGGGTCTGGGGGCATTTAGATGGGTCCTGAGGCAATCTAGAAGGGTCTGGGGGCCTTTACATGGGTCTTGAGGGTCATTAGAAAGGTGTGGAGGCCTTTAGAAGGGTCCTGAGGGGCATTAGAAGGGTCTGGGGGCCTTTAGAATGGTCCTGAGGGGGTCTAGAAGGGTCTGGAGGCATTTAAATCTGTCCTGAGAGGCTCTAGAAGGGTCTGGGTGCCTTTATAAGGGTCCTGAAAGGCATGAGAAGGGTCTGGGTGCCCTTATAAAACCCTGAGGGGAATTAGCAGGGTCTGGGGGACTTTAGATGCGTCCTGAGGGGCTCTATAAGGGTCTGGGGGCCTTTAGAAGGGTGTCCAGGAGCTCTAGAACGGTCTGGGGACTTTTAGAAAGGCCCTGTGGGGCTTTAGAAGGGTCTGGGGGCCTTTAGAATGCTCCTGAGGGGCAGTAGAAGGGTCTGGAAACCTTTATAAAGGCCCTGACAGGCATTAGAATGGTCTGCATGCCTTTAGAATTGTCTTGAGGGGCTCTAGAATGGTCTGGGGTCCTTTCTAAGGGTCCTGACGGGCTCTAGAAGGGTCTGGGAACCTTTATAAATGCCCTGAGGGGCATTAGAAGGGTCTTAGGGCATTTAGAAAGGCCCTGAGGGGAACTAGAAGGGTCTTGTGGCCTTCATAAGGGTCCTGAAAGGCATTAGAAGGGCCTGGGGGCTTTTAGATGGGTCCTGAGGCAATCTAGAAGGGTCTGGGGGCCTTTACATGGGTCTTGAGGGTCATTAGAAGGGTGTGGAGGCCTTTAGAAAGGCCCTGAGGAGCTCTAGAAGGGTCTGGGGGTATTAGAAGCGTCCTGAGGGGGTCTAGAAGGGTCTGGGGGCCTTTTTAAAGGCCCTCAGGGGGATTATAAGGGTCTCGCGGCCTTTAGAAAGGCCCTGAGTGGCATTACAATGGTCTGGGGTCATATAGAAAGGCCCTGAGAGGTTCTAGAAGTGTCTGGGGTAATTTAGAAAGGCCCTGAGGGGCATTAGAAGGGTCTTGTGGCCTTTAGAAAGGTCCTGAGGGGCATTAGAAGGGTCTTGTGGCCTTCATAAGGGACCTGAAAGGCATTAGAAGGGTCTGGAGGCTTTTAGATGGGTCCTGAGGCAATCTAGAAGGGTCTGGGGGCCTTTACATGGGTCTTGAGGGTCGTTAGAAGGGTGTGGAGGCCTTTAGAAAGGCCCTGAGGGGCTCTAGAAGGGTCTGAGGGCTATTAGAAGCGTCCTGAGGGGGTCCAGAAGGGTCTGGGGGCCTTTTTAAAGGTTGTCAGGGGGATTATAAGGGTCTCGCGGCCTTTAGAAAGGCCCTGAGTGTCATTACAGGGGTCTGGGTTCATATAGAAAGGCTCTGAGAGGTTCTAGAAGTGTCTGGGGTAATTTAGAAAGGCCCTCAGGGGAATTAGAAGGGTCTGGAACCTTTAGAAGGGTCTTCAGGGGCTCTAGAAGTGTCTGGGGTAATTTAGAAAGGCCCTGAGGGGCATTAGAAAGGTCTGGGGGCCTTTTGAAGGGTCCTAAGGGGCATTACAAGGGTCTGGGGTCATATAGAAAGGCCCTGAGAAGTTCTAGAAGTGTCTGGGGTACTTTAGAAAGGCCCTGAGGGGCATTAGAATGGTCTGGGGGCCTTTAGAAGGGTCCTGAGGGGCATTAGAAGGGTGTGGGGGCCTTTCGAATGGTCCTGAGGGGGTCTAGAAAGGTCTGGAAGCATTTGAAACTGTCCTGAGAGGCTCTAGAAGGGTCTGGGTGCCTTTATAAGGGTCCTGAGGGGCATTAGAACGGTCTGGATGCCCTTATAAAAGCCCTGAGGGGAATTAGCAGGGTCTGGGGGCTTTAGAAGTGTCCTGAGAGGCTCTATAAGGGTCTAGGGGCCTTTAGAAGGGTCTTCACGGGCTCTAGAAGGGTCTGTGGACCTTTAGAAAGGCCCTGTGGGGCATTAGAAGGGTCTGGGGGCCTTTAGAATGCTCCTGAGGGGCAGTAGAATGGTCTGGGGACCTTAGAAAGGCCCTTACGGGCATTAGAAGGGTCTTCGGGCCTTTAAAAAGATCCTGAGGGGCAGTAGAAGGGTCTGTGGACCTTTAGAAAGGCCCTGATGGGCATTAGAAGGGTCTGCAGGCCTTTAGAAAGGTCCTGAGGGGCATTAGAAGGATCTTGTGGCCTTCATAAGGCTCCTGAATGGCATTAGAATTTTCTGGGGGCTTTTAGATGGGTCCTGAGGCAATCTAGAAGGGTCTAGGGGCCTTTACTTGGGTTTTGAGGGTCATTAGAAGGGTGTGGAGGCCTTTATAAAGGCCCTGAAAGGAATTAGAAGGGTATGGGGGCTTTTAGATGGGTCCTGAGGCAATCTAGAAGGGTCTGGGTGCCTTTACATGAGTCTTGAGGGTCATTAGAAGGGTGTGGAGGACTTTAGAAAGGCCCTGAGGGGCTCTAGAAGGGTCTGGGGGCTATTAGAAGCGTCCTGAGGGGCATTAGAAGGTTGTGGTGTAGTTTAGAAGGGTCCTGAGGGGCTCTATAAGGGTCTGGGGGCCTGCAGAAGGGTCTTCAGGGCCTCTAGAAGGGTCTGGGGACCTTTAGAAAGGCCCTGTGTGGCATTAGAAGGGTCTGGTGGCCTTTAGAATGCTCCTGAGGGGCAGTAGAAGGGTCTGGGGACCTTTATAAAGGCCCTGAATGGCATTAGATTGGTCTGCGGGCCTTTAGAAGTGTCCTGAGGGTCTCTAGAATGGTCTGGGGGCCTTTATAAGGGTCCTGACGGGCTCTAGAAGGATCTGGGAACCTTTAGAAAGGTCCAGAGGGGCATTAGAAGGGTCTGAAATCCTTTAGAAAGGTCTTTAGGTGCATTAGAAGGGTCTTGTGCCCTTCATAAAGGTCCTGAAAGGCTTTAGAAGGGTCTGGGGGCTTTTAGATGGGTCCTGAGGAAATCTAGAAGGGTCTTGGGGCCTTTACATGGGTCTTGAGGGTCATTAGAAGGGTGTGGAGACCTTTAGAAAGGCCCTGAAAGGCATTAGAAATGTCTGGGATACTTTAGAAAGGCCCTGAGGGGCATTAGAAGGTTCTGGGGGCATTAGAAGGGTCTGGGGGCCTTTAGAAGGGTCCTGAGGGGCATTAAAAGGGTCTGGGGGCCTTTAGAAGGGTTCTGAGGGTCATTTGAATGGTCTGGGAGCCTTTAGAAAGGCCCTGAGGTGCATTAGAAGGGTCTGGGGGCCTTTAAAAGAGTCCTGAGGCTCATTTGAATGGTCTGGGGGCCTTTAGATAGGCCCTGAGGTGGATTAGAAGGGTCTGGGGGCCTTTAGAATCGTCCTGAGGCGCTCTAGAAAGATCTGGGTTCCTTTAGAAATGTCCTGAGGTGCTCTAAAATGTCTCAGGGCATTTAG
Organism: Coccyzus lansbergi; assembly: GCA_033558105.1. Classification (NCBI taxonomy): domain Eukaryota; kingdom Metazoa; phylum Chordata; class Aves; order Cuculiformes; family Coccyzidae; genus Coccyzus; species Coccyzus lansbergi. The sequence goes on from JAUMJK010000915.1 coordinate 134,366, forward strand.
AAGGGTCCTGAGGGGCATTAGATGGGTCTGGGGTCCTTTAGAAATGCCCTGAGGGGCATTAGATAGGTCTGGGGCCTTTTAGGAGGGTCTTGAGGGGATCTAGAAGGGTCTGGGGGCCTTTAGAAATGTCCTGAGGGGCTCTAGAAGGGTCTGGGGGCCTTTGGAAAGGCCCTGAGGGGCTCTAGAAGGGTCAGGGAGCCGTTAGAAGGATGTTGAGGGGCTCTTGAAGGGTCTGTGGCATTTAGAATGGCCCTGAGGGGCTCTAAAAGAGTCTGGGGGCCTTTATAATGGTCCTGATGGGCTCTAGAAGGGTCTGGGAACCTTTATAAATGCCCTGAGGGGCATTAGAAGGGTCTGAGGGCCTTTAGAAAGCACCTGAGGGGCATTAGAAGGGTCTTGTGGCCTTCATAAGGATCCTGAAAGGCATTAGAAGTGTCTGGGGGCTTTTATATGGGTCCTGAGGCAATTTAGAAGGGTCTAGGGGCCTTTACATGGGTCTTGAGGGTCATTAGAAGGGTGTGGAGGCCTTTAGAAAGGCCCTGAGGGGCTCTAGAAGGGTCTGGGGGCTAATAGAAGCGTCCTGAGGTGGTCCAGAAGGGTCTGGGGGCCTCTTTAAAGGCCCTCAGGGGGATTATAAGGGTCTAGCGGCCTTTAGAAAGGCACTGAGTGGCATTACAAGGGTCTGGGGTCATATAGAAAGGCCCTGAGAGGTTCTAGAAGTGTCTGGGGTACTTTAGAACGGCCCTGAGGGGCATTAGAAGGGTCTGGGGGCCTTTAGAAGGGTTCTGAGGGGCATTTGAATGGTCTGGGGGCCTTTAGAAAGGCCCTGAGGTGCATTAGAATGGTCTGGGGGCCTTTAAAAGGGTCCTGAGGGGCATTTGAATGGTCTGGGGGCCTTTAGAAAGGCCCTGGGGTGGATTAGAAGGGTCTGGGGGCCTTTAAGTCCTGAGGGGCTCTAGAAGGGTCTGGGGGCTTTTAGAAATGTCAGAGGGGCTCTAGATGGGTCTGGGGGCCGTTACAAAAGTCCTGAGGGGTCTAGAAGAGTCTGGGAGCCTTTAGAAAGGATCTGAGGGGCTCTAGAATGGTCTGGGGGCCTCAAAATGGCTGGAATCTTCGTCAAAATGGCCGTCGCCCGATTCAAAAATGGCTGCCGCCTGAACTCAAAATGGCGGGAGTCGGCTTCAAAATGGCCTCCGCCCGATTCAAATATGGCGGCTGCCCGACCTCAAAATGGCGGGAGTTGGCTTCAAAATGGCCGCCACCCGATTCAAAAATGGTGGCTGCCCGATCTGAAAATGGCGGGAGTTGGCTTCAAAATGTTGCATGCCGGATTTAAACATGGTGGCTGTCTCAGTTGAAAATTTCTTCTTTTAGATTCTTTTTTGTTTTTTTGTGTGTGTGTTTTGATTGAGTGCTTTCTCTTTTAGGCATTGTTTTTGAGAGGTTTTTTTGAGGAGTGTTATCTGGGGGCTTGGCTATGTAATTAATTTGTTTTGTCGCTGGGTGGGTGCTTAATTGCTTGATGGGTGAATGTTTGGGGTGGGTGCTTAATTGCTAATGGGTGAATGTTTGGGGTGGGTGCTCGGGGAGGGTGGGTGCGCCCCATTCTAATGCCCCTCAGAACCCTTCAAAAGGCCCTCAGACCATTCTAATGCCCCTCAGGGCATATATAAAGGTTCCCAGACCCTTCTAGAGCCCGTCAGGACCATTCTAAAGGCCGACAGACCCTTCTAGAGCCCCTCAAGACGATTCAAAGGGACCCCAGACTTTTCCAGAGCCCCTCAGGACCCTTCTTAAGGACCCCAGACCCATCTAATGCCCTTCAGGACCCTTCTAACGACCCCAACACTCTTCTAGAGCCCCTCAGGCCCATTCTAAAGGCCCCCAGACCCTTCTAGAGCCCCTCAAGTCCTTTCTAAAGGCTCCCAGATTCTTCTAGAGCCCCTCAGGACCCTTCTAATGGCACCCAGACCCATTTAGAGCCCCTCAGAACATATCTAAAAGCCCCCAGTCCCTTCTAGAGACCTTCAGGTCCTTTCTAAAGGACCCCAAACACTTCTAGAGCCCCTCAAGACACTTCTAAAGGCCCCCAGACTCTTCTAGAGCCCCTCAGGACCCTTCTAAAGGAAACCAGACCCTTGTAATGCAACTCAGGGTCTTTCTAAAGGACCCCAGACCCTTCTAATGCCCCTCAAGACCTTCTAAAGGTCCCAAGACTCATCTAATGACCCTCAGGGCCTTTATAAAGGACCTCAGACCACACTATAGCCCTTCAGGACCTATCTAAAGGCCCCCAGACTCTTCTAGGACCCCTAACGGCCATTCTAAAGGCCCCCAAACCCATCTAGAGACCCTCAAGACCCTTCTAAAGACCCCCAGACCCTTCTAATGCCCCTCAGGACCCTTCTAAAGGCCCCCAGACCCTTCTAATGCCCCTCAGGACCCTTCTAAAGGCCCCCAGACATTTATAGAACCTGTCAGGACCCTTCAAAGGCCCACAGACCTTTCTAGACCTCACAGGACCTTTCTAACGGTACCCAGACCCTTGTAATGCCCCTCAGAACCCTTCTAAAGGCCCCCAGACCCTGGTAATTCCCCTCAAGACCATTCTAAAGGCCCGAAGACGCTTCTAGAGCCCCTCAGGACTCTTTTAAAGGCCCCCAGACCCTTCTAGAGCTCCTCAGGTCCTTTATAAAGGTCCCCAAACCATTCTAGAGCCCCTCAGGACCATTCTACAGGCGCCCAGACTCTTGTAGAGCCCCTCAGGGCCTTTCTAAAGGACCCCAGACCCTTCTAGAGCCTTTCAGGGCATTTCTAAAGGCCCCAAGACCCTTCTAATGCCCCTTAGGGCCTTTCTAAAGGAGCCCAGAGCTTCTAATGCCCCTTAGGACTTTTCTAAAGGCCCCCAGACCCATCTAATGCCATTCAGGGTCATTCTAAAGGCCCCCAGACCCCTCTAGAGCCGTTCACGACCTATCTAAAGGCCTCCAGACTCCTCTAGATCCCCTCAAGACCTTTCTAAAGGCACCCAGACCCTTCTAGAGCCCCTCAAGACGCTTCAAATGGCCCCGAGACCCTTCCAGAGCCCCTCAGGACCCTTCTAAAGGCCCCCAGAACCTTCTAATGCCCCTCAGATCCATCCAAAGGCACCCAGACCCTTCTAATGCCCCTCAGGGCTTTTCTAAAGGTCGCCAGACCCATCTAATGCCCTTCAGGGCCTTTCAAATAGCACCCAGACCACACTAGAGCCCTTTAGGACCTTTCTAAAGGCCCCCAGACTCCTCTAGAGCCACTCAGATCCATTGTAAAGACCCCCAGACCCTTCTAGAGCCACACAAGACCTTTCTAAAGGCACCCAGACACTTCTGGAGCCCCTCAAGGCCATTTCAAAAGATCCCCAGACCATTCTAGAGCCACTCAGGGTGTTTCTAAAGGCCCCCAGACCCATCTAACGCCCCTCAAGGCCCTTCTAAAGGACCCCAGACCCTTCTAGAGCCCCTCAGGACCCTTTTAAAGGACCCCAGACGCTTCTAGAGCCCCTCTAGATTGTTCTAAAGGGCCCCAGACCCTTCTAGAGCACCTCAGGACCATTCTACAGCCGCCAGACCATTCTAGAGCCACTCAAGACCCTTCTAAAAAACATCAGACCTTTCTAGAACCCTTCAGGACCATTCAAAAGGCACCCAGACCCTTCTGCAGACCCTCAGGTCCTTTCTAAAGCCCTCAGACCCTTCTAATGCACCTCAGGGCATTTCTAAAGGACCCCAGACCATTCAAATGCCCCTCAGAAACCTTCTAAAGGCACCCAGACCCTTCTAGAGCCACTCACGACATTCCTAAAGGCCCCAAGATCTTTCTAGAACCCATCAGGACCCTTCGAAAGGCCCCCAGACACTTCTACAGCCCCTCAGGATGCTTCTAAAGGCCCCAGACCCTTCTAGAGCCTGTCAGGATCTTTCTAAAGGCACCCAGACCATTCTAATGCCACTCAGGACCTTTCTAAAGGCCCCCGGACCCTTCTAATGCCACTGAGGGACTATCTAAAGGAACCCAGACCCCTCTAATGACCCTCAAGACTCATGTAAAGGCCCCCAGACCCATCTAGATTGCCTCAGGACCAATCTAAAGCCCCCCAGACCATTCTAATGCCTTTCAGGACCCTTATAAAGGCCACAAGACCCTTCTAATGCCCCTCAGGACCTTTCTAAAGGCACTCAGACCCTTCTAATGCCCCTCGAGACCCATGTAAAGACCCCCAGACCCTTCCAGATTGCCTCAGAACCCATCTAAAAGCCCCCAGACACTTCTATAGCCTTTCAGGGCCTTTCTAAATGCCTCCACACCCTTTTAATGACCATCAAGACCCATGTAAAGGCCCTCAGACCCTTCTAGACCCCCTCAGGACCATTCTAAATGCCCCCAGACCCTTCTAATGCTCCTCAGGACCCTTCTAAAGGCCCCCAGACCCTTCTAATGCCCCTCAGGGCCTTTCTAAAGTACCCCAGACACTTCAAGAACCTCTCAGGGCCATTCTATATGACCCCAGACCCTTCTAATGCCCCTCAGGGCCTTTCTAAAGGCCCCCATAAACTTCTAATGCCCCTCAGGACATTTCTAAAGGCACCCAGACCCTTCTAGAGCCCCTCAGGACATTTCTAAAGGCACCCAGACCCTTCTAATGCCCCTCAGGACCATTCGAAAGGCCCCGAGACACTTTAAGAGCACCTCAGGACATTTCTAAAGGAACCCAGATCTTTCTAGAGCCCCTCAGGACCCTTCTAGAGGCCCCCAGACCCTTCTAGAGCCCCTCAGGTCCTTTCTAAAGGCCCCCAGACCCTTCTAGAGCCCCTCAGGACATTTCTAAAGTAGCCCAGAAACTTCTAGAACATCTCAGGGCCTTTCTAAACGCCCTCAGACCATTCAAATGCCCCTCAGAGCCCTTCTAAAAGCCCCCAGACCCTTCTAATGCCCCTTAGGACCCTTCTAAAGGCCCCCAGACCCTTCTAATGCCCCTCAGGGCCTTTCTAAAGTACTACAGAAACTTCTAGAACATCTCAGGGCCTTTCTATATGACCCCAGACCCTTTTAATGCCATTCAGTACATTTTTAAAGGCCGCGAGACCCTTATAATCCCCCTGAGGGCCTTTAAAAAGGCCCCCAGACCCTTCTGGACCCCCTCAGGACGCTTCTAATAGCCCCCACACCCTTCTAGAGCCCCTCAGGTCCTTTCTAAAGGCCTCCACACCCTTCTAATGACACCGAAGACCCATGTAAAGGCCCCTAGACCCTTCTAGATTGCCTCAGGACCAAACTAAAAGCCCCCAGAGCATTCTAATGCCTTTCAGGACCCTATGAAGGCCACAAGACCCTTCTAATGCCCCTCAGGACCTTTCTAAAGGCACCCAGACCATTCTAATGCCCCTCAGGACCTTTATAAATGCCCCCGGACCCTTCTAATGCCACTCAGTGACTATCTAAAGGACCCCAGAACCCTCTAATGACCCTCAAGACCCATGTAAAGGGCCCCAGACCCATCGAGATTGCCTCAGAACCCATCTAAAGCCCCCCAGACCCTTCTAATGCCTTTCAGGACCCTTATAAAGGCCACAAGACCCTTCTAATGCCACTCAGGACCTTTCTAAATACACTCAGACCCTTCTAATGCCCCTCAAGACCCATGTAAAGACCCCCAGACCCTTCCAGATTGCCTCAGAACCCATCTAAATACCCCCAGACCCTTCTATAGCCTTTCAGGGCCTTTCTAAAGGCCTCCACACCCTTCTAATGACTTTCAAGACCCATGTAAAGGCCCCCAGACCCTTCTAGACCCCCTCAGGACCATTCTAAAGGCCTCCAGACCCTTCTAATGCCCCTCAGGACCCTTCTAAAAGCCCCCAGACCCTTCTAATGCCCCTCAGGGCCTTTCCAAAGTACCCCAGACACTTCTAGAACCTCTCAGGGCCTTTCTATACGACCCTAGACCCTTGTAATGCACCTCAGGGCCTATCTAAAGGCCCCCAAACCCTTCTAATGCCCCTCAGGACATTTCTAAAGGTCCCCAGACCCTTCTAGAGCCCCTGAAGACCCTTCTAAAGGCCCCCTAACCCTTATAGAGCCCCTCAGGACCCTTCTAAACTCCCCCAGACCCTGCTAATTCCCCTCAGGGCTTTTATAAGGGCACCCAGACCCTTCTAATGCCCCTCAGGACCCTTATAAACGCACCCAGACCCTTCTAGAGCCTCTCAGGACAGTTTTAAATGCCTGCAGACCCTTCTAGACCCCCTCAGGACCATTCTAAAAGCCCACAGACCCTTCTAATGCCCCTCAGGAGCCTTTTAAAGGCCCCCAGACCCTTCTAAATCTCCTCAGGACATTTCTAAAGTACCCCAGACACTTCTAGAACCTCTCAGGGCCTTTCTATATGACTCCAGACCCTTCTAATGCCCCTCAGGGCCTTTCTAAAGGCCCCCTGACCCTTCTAATGCACCTCAGGACATTTCTAAAGGCCCCCAGACCCTTCTAGAGCTCCTCAGGACATTTCTAAAGGCACCCAGACCCTTCTAATGCCACTCAGGGCCTTTCTAAAGGCCGAGAGACCCTTATAATCCCCCTGAGCGCCTTTAAAAAGGCCCCAAGACCCTTCTGGACCCCCTCAGGACGCTTATAATAGACCCCAGACCCTTCTAGAGCCCCTCAGGGCCTTTCTAAAGGCCTGCACACCCTTCTAATGACCCTCAAGACCCATGTAAAGGCCCCCAGACCCTTCTAGATTGCACTTGACCCTTCTAAAAGCCCCCAGACCCTTCTAATGCCTTTCAGGACCCTTATAAAAGCCTCCACACCCTTCTAATGCCCTTCAGGACCTTTCTAAAGACCCTCAGACCATTCTAATGCCCTTCAGGGCATTTATAAAGGTTCCCAGACCCTTCTAGAGCCCGTCAGGACCCTTATAAAGGCCCCCAGACCATTCCAAAGCCCCTCAGGACACATCTAAAGGCTGGCAGACCATTCTAATGCCCGTCAGGGCCTTTATAAAGGTTCCCAGACCGTTCTACTGCCCCTCAAGAGCATTTTAAAGGCCCCCAGACCATTCTAGATCCCCTCCAGACACTTCTAAAGGCCCCCAGACCCTTCTAGATCCCCTCAAGACCCTTCTAAAGGGCCCCAGACCTTTCTAATGCCCCTCACGGCATTTCTAAAGGCCCCCAGACCCGTCTAATGCCCATCACGACCCTTCGAAAGGACCCGAGACAATTTTAGATCACCTCAGGACATTTCGAAAGGACCCCGGATCTTTCTATAGCCCGTCAGGACCCTTCTAGAGGCTCCCAGACCCTTCTAGAGCCCCTCAGGACGATTCTAAAGGCCCCCAGACCCTTCTAGTCCACCTCAGGGTATTTTTAAAGGCCCCCAGACCATTCAAATGCCCATCAGGACCCTTTTAAAGGCCTTCAGAACCTTCTAATGCCCCTCAGGACCATTCTAAAGGCCCCCAGACCCTTCTAATGCCCCTCAGGGCCTTTCTAAAGTACACCAGACGCTTCTAGAACCTCTCAGGGCCTTTCTATATGACCTCAGACCCTTGTAATGCCCCTCAGGGCCTTTCTAAATGCCCCCAGACCCTTCTAATGCCCCTCAGGACCATTCTAAAGGCCCCCAGACCCTTCTAATGCACCTCAGGGCCTTTCTAAAGTACCCCAGACACTTCTAGAACCTCTCAGGGCCTTTCTATATGAACCCAGACACTTGTAATGCCCCTCAGGGCCATTCTAAAGGCCCCCATACATTTCTAATGCCCCTCAGGACATTTCTAAAGGCCCCCAGACCCTTCTAGAGCCCCTCAGGACATTTCTAAAGGCACCCAGACACTTCTAATGCCACTCAGGGCCTTTCTAAACTACCCCAGACACTTCTAGAACCTCTCAGGGCCTTTCTATATGAACCCAGACCCTTGTAATGCCACTCAGGGCCTTTCTAAAGGTTGCGAGACCCATATAATCAACCTGAGGGCCTTTAAAAAGGCCCCCAGACCCTTCTGGACGCCCTCAGGACGCTTCTAATAGCCCCCAGACCATTCTCTAGCCCCTCAGAGCCTTTCTAAAGGCCTCCACACCCTTTTAATGACCCTCAAGACCCATGTAAAGGCCCCTAGACCCTTCTAGATTGCCTCAGGACCCATCTAAAAGCCCCCAGACCCTTCTAATGCCTTTCAGGATGCTTATGAAGGCCACAAGACCCTTCTAATGCCCCTCAGGGCATTTAGAAAGGTTCCCAGACCCTTCTAGAGCCCCTCAGGACACTTCTAAAGGTCCGCAGACCATTCTAATGCTCGTCAGGGCCTTTATAAAGGTCCCCAGACCCTTCTAGTGCCCCTCAGGAGCATTCTAAAGGCCCCCAGACCCTTCTAATGCCCCACAGGGCCTTTCTAAAGGCCCCCAGACCCTTCTAGAGCTCCTGAAGACCCTTCTAAAGGCCCCCAGACCCTTGTAGAGCCCCTCAGGCCCCTTCTAAAGTCCCCCAGACCCTGCTAATTCCCCTCAGGGTTTTTATAAGGGCACCCAGACCCTTCTAATGCCCCTCAGGACCCTTCTAAATGCCCCCAGACCCTTCTAATGCCCCTCAGGGCCTTTCTAAAGTACCCCAGACACTTCTAGAACCTCTCAGGGCCTTTCTATATGACCCCAGACCCTTGTAATGCCCTTCAGGGCCTTTCTAAAGGCCCCCATACCCTTCTAATGCCCCTCAGGACAATTCTAAAGGACCCCAGACCCTTCTAGAGCCCCTCAGGACATTTCTAAAGGCACCCAGACCATTCTAATGCCACTCAGGGCCTTTCTAAAGGCCGCGAGACCCTTATAATCCTCCTGAGGGCCTTTAAAAAGCCCCCAGACCTTTCTGGACCCACTCAGGACGGTTCTAATAGCCCCCAGACCCTTCTAGAGCCCCTCAGGTCCTTTCTAAAGGCCTCCACACCCTTCTAATAATCTTCAAGACCCATGTAAAGGCCCCCAGACCCTTCTAGATTGCCTCAGGACCCATCTAAAAGCCCCCAGACCCTTCTAATGCCTTTCAGGGCCTTTCTAAAGGCCTCCACACCCTTCTAATGACCCTCAAGACCCATGTAAAGGCATCTAGACCCTTCTAGATTGCCTCAGGACCCATCTAAAAGCCCCCAGACCCTTCTAATGCCTTTCAGGACCCTTATGAATGCCACAAGACCCTTGTAATGCCCCTCAGGACCTTTCTAAAGGCCCTCAGACTATTCAAATGCCCCTCAGGACTTTTTAAAAGGCCCTCAGACCCTTCTAGAGCCCGTCAAGACCCTTATAAAGGCCCCCAGATCATTCTAGAGCCCCTGAGGACACTTCTAAAGTCCCGCAGACCATTCTAATGATCGTCAGGGCCTTTATAAAGGTCTCAAGACCATTCTACGGCCCCTCAGGAGCATTCTAAAGGCCCCCACACCCTTCTAATGCCCCACAGGGCCTTTCTAAAGGTTCCCAGAGCCTTCTAGAGCCCCTGAAGACCCTTCTAAAGGCCCCCAGACCCTTCTAATGCCACTCATAGCCTTTCTAAAGGCTGCAAGACGCTTATAATCCCCCTGAGGACCTTTAAAAAGGCCCCCAGACCCTTCTGGACCCCCTCAGGACGCTTCTAATAGCCCCCAGACCCTTCTAGAGCCCCTCAGGGCCTTTCTAAAGGCCTCCACACCCTTCTAATGACCCTCAAGACCCATGTAAAGGCCCGCAGACCCTTCTAGATTGCCTCAGGACCCATCTAAAAGCCCACAGAGCCTTCTAATGCCTTTCAGGGCCCTCATGAAGGCCACAAGACCCTTCTAATGCCCCTCAGGACCTTTCTAAAGGCCCTCAGACTATTCAAATGCCACTAAGGACTCTATTAAAGGCCCCCAGACCCTTCCAATGCACCTCAGGACACTTCTAAAGGCCCCCAGACCCTTCTAAAGCCCCTCAGGGCCTTTCTAAATTACCCCAGACACTTCTAGAACCTTTCAGAGCATTTCTATATGACCCCAGACCCTTGTAATGCCACTCAGGGCCTTTCTAAAGGTCGCGAGACCCTTATAATCCCCATGAGGGCCTTTAAAAAGGCCCCCAGACCCTTCTGGACCCCCTCAGGACGCTTCAAATAGCACCCAGACCCTTCTAGAGCCCCTCAGGGCCTTTCTAAAGGCCTCCACACCCTTCTAATGACCTTCAAGACCCATGTAAAGGCCCCCAGACCCTTCTAGATTGCCTCAGGAGCCATCTAAAAGCCCCCAGAACCTTCTAATGCCTTTCAGGACCATTATGAAGGCCACAAGACCCTTCTAATGCCCCTCAGGACCTTTCTAAAGGCCCTCAGACCTTTCTAATGCCCCTCAGGGCTTTTATAAAGGTTCCCAGACCCTTCTAGAGCCCGTCAGGACCCTTATAAAGGCCCCCAGACCATTCCAGAACGCCTCAGGAGCATTCTAAAGGCTCCCAGACCCTTCTAATGCCCCACAGGGCCTTTCTAAAGGTCCCCAGACCCTTCTAGAGCTCCTGAAGACCCTTCTAAAGGCCCTCAGACCCTTATAGAGCCCCTGAGGACCCTTCTAAAGCCCCCGAGACCCTGCTAATTCCCCTCAGGGCTTTTATAAGGGCACCCAGACCCTTCTAATGCTCCTCAGGACCCTTATAAAGGCACCCAGACCCTTCTAGAGCCTCTCAGGACAGTTTTAAATGCCTCCAGACCCTTCTAGACCCCCTCAGGACGATTCTAAAGGCCCCCAGACCCTTGTAATGCCCCTCAAGGCCTTTCTAAAGGCCCCCATACCCTTCTAATGCCCAACAGGACATTTCTAAAGGCCCCCAGACCTTTCTAGAGCCACTGAGGACATTTCTAAAGGCACCCAGACTCTTCTAATGCCCCTCAGGGCCTTTCTAAAGGCCGCAAGACCTATATAATCCGCCTGAGGGCCTTTAAAAAGGCCCCCAGACCCTTCTGAACCCCCTCAGGACTTTTCTAATAGCCCCCAGACCCTTCTAGAGCACCTCAGGGCCTTTCTACAGGCCTCCACACCCTTCTAATGACACCCAAGACCCATGTAAAGGCCCCCAGACCCTTCTAGATTACCTCAGGACCCATCTAAAAGACCTCAGACCGTTCTAATGCATTTCAGGACCCTTATGAAGACCACAAGACCCTTCTAATGCCCCTCAGGACCATTCTAAAGGCCCTCAGACCATTCTAATGCCCCTCAGGGCTTTTATAAAGGTTCCCAGACCCTTCTAGAGCCCGTCAGGACCCTTATAAAGGCCCCCAGACCATTCTAGAGCACCTCAGGACACTTCTAAAGGCCCGCAGACGATTCTTATGCCCGTCAGGGCCTTTATAAAGGTCCCCAGACCCTTCTACTGCCCCTCAGGAGCATTCTAAAGGCCCCCAGACCCTTCTAATGCCCCACAGGGCCTTTCTAAACGTCCCCACACCCTTATACAGCCCCTAAAGACCATTCTGAAGGCCCCCAGACCCTTCTAATGCCCCTCAGGGCCTTTCGAAAGTACCACAGACACTTCTAGAATCTCTAGAGCCTTTCTATATGACCCCAGACCCTTCTAGACCTCCTCAGGACCATTCTAAAGGTCGCGAGACCCTTCTAATGCCCCTCAGGGGATTTCTAAAGGCCCCCAGACCGTTCTAGAGCCCCTCAGGACATTTCTAAAGGCACCCAGACCCTTCTAATGCCACTCAGGGCCTTTCTAAAGGCCGCGAGACCCTTATAATCCCCCTGAGGGCCTTTAAAAAGTCCCCCAGACCCTTCTGGACCCCCTCAGGACGCTTCTAATAGCTCCCACACCCTTCTAGAGCCCCTCAGGGCCTTTCTAAAGGCCTCCACACCCTTCTAATGACCCTCAAGACCCATGTAAATGCTCCTAGACCCTTCTAGATTGCCTCAGGACCCATCTAAAAGCCCCCAGACCCTTCTAATGCCTTTCAGGACCCTTATGAATGCCACAAGACCCTTCTAATGCCCTTCAGGACCATTCTAAAGGCCTTCAGACCCTTCTAATGCCTTTCAGGGCCTTTATAAAGGTTCCCAGACCCTTCTAGAGCCTGTCAGGACCCTTATAAAGGCCCCCAGACCATTCTAGAGCCCCTCAGGACAATTCTAAAGGCCCGCGGACCATTCTACTGCCCCTCAGGAGCATTCTAAAGGCCCCCAGACCCTTCTAATGCCCTACAGGGCCTTTCTAAATGTCCCCAGACCCTTCTAGAACCCCTGAAGACCCTTCTAAAGACCCCCAGACCCTTCTAATGCCCCTCAGGGCCTTTCTAAAGTACCCCAGACACTTCTAGATCATCTCAGGGCCTTTCTATATGACCCCAGACCCTTGTAATGCCCATCAGGGCCTTTCTAAAGGCCCCCAGACCCTTCTAGAGCCCCTCAGGACATTTCTAAAGGCACCCAGACCCTTCTTTTGCCACTCAGGGCCTTTCTAAAGGCAGCGAGACCCTTATAATCACCATGAGGGCCTTTATAAAGGCCCCCAGACACTTCTGGACCCCTTCAGGACGCTTCTAATGTCACCCAGACCCTTCTAGAGCCCCTCAGGGCCTTTCTAAAGGCCTCCACACCCTTCTAATGATGCTCAGGACCCATGTAAAGGCCCCCAGACCCTTCTAGATTGCCTCAGGACCCACCTAAAAGCCCCCAGACCCTTCTAATGCTTTTCAATGACATTCTAAAGGCCGCGACACCCTTCTAATGACCCTCAAGACCCATGTAAAGGCACCTAGAACCTTCTAGATTGCCTAAGTACCCATCTAAAATCCCCCAGTACCTTTTAATGCCTTTCAGGATTTAATGCCACCCCAGACACTTCTATAACCTCTCAGAGCCTTTCTATATGACCCCAGACCCTTGTAATGCCACTCAGGGCCTTTCTAAAGGCCGCGAGACCCTTATAATCCCCCTGAGGGCCTTTAAAAAGGCCCCCAGACCCTTCTGGACCCCCTCAGGACGCTTCTAATAGCCCCCAGACCATTCTAGAGCACCTCAGGGCCTTTCTATATGACCCCAGACCCTTGTAATGCCCCTCAAGACCTTTCTAAAGGCCCCCAGACCATTCCAATGCCCCACAGGGCATTTATAAAGGTTCCCAGACCCTTCTAGAGCCCGTAAGGACCGTTATAAAGGCCCCTAGACCATTCTAGAGCACCTCAGAACACTTCTAAAGGCCCACAGACCATTCTAATGCCCGTCAGGGCCTTTATAATGGTCCCCAGTCCCTTCTACTGCCCCTCAGGAGCATTCTAAAGGCCCCCAGACCCTTCTAATGCCCCACAGGGCCTTTCTAAAGGTCCCCAGACCCTTCTAGAGCCCCTGAAGACCCTTCTAAAGGCCCCCAGACCCTTCTAATGCCCCACAGGGCCTTTCGAAAGTACCACAGACACTTCTAGAACATCTCAGGGCCTTTCTATATGACCCCAGACCCTTCTAATGCCACTCAGGGCCTTTCTAAAGGTCGCGAGACCCTTATAATCCCCCTGAGGGCCTTTATAAAGGCCCCCAGACCATTCTGGACCCCCTCAGGACGCTTCTAATAGCCACCAGACCCTTCTAGAGACCCTCAGGGCCTTTCTAAAGGCCTCCACACCCTTCTAATGACACTCAAGACCCATGTAAAGGCCCCCAGACCCTTCTAGATTGCCTCAGGACCCATCTAAAAGCCCCCAGACCCTTCTAAAGCCTTTCAGGACCTTTATGAAGGCCACAAGACCCTTCTAATGCCCCTCAGGACCTTTCTAAAGGCCCTCAGACCCTTCTAATGCCCCTCAGGGCATTTAAGGTTCCCAGACCCTTCTAGATCCCGTCAGGACCCTTATAAAGGCCCCCAGACCATTTTAGAGCCCCTCAGGACACTTCTAAAGGCCCGCAGACCATTATAATGCATGTCAGGGCCTTAATAAATGTCCCCAGACCATTCTACTGCCCCTCAGGAGCATTCTAAAGGCCCCCAGACCCTTCTAATGCCCCACAGGGCCTTTCTAAAAATCCCCAGACCCTTCTAGAGCCCCTGAAGACCCTTCTAAAGGACCCCAGACCCTTCTAATGCCACACAGGGCCTTTCTAAAGGTCCCCAGACCCTTCTAGAGCCCCTGAAGGCCCTTATAAAGGCCCCCAGACCCTTATAGAGCCCCTCAGGACCCTTCTAAACTCCCCCAGACCCTGCTAATTCCCCTCAGGGCTTTTATAAGGGCCACAAGACCCTTCTAATGCCCCTCAGGACCCTTATAAAGGCACCCAGACCCTTCTAGAGCCTCTCAGGACAGTTTTAAATGCCTCCAGACCCTTCTAGACCCCCACAGGACCATTCTAAAGGCCCCCAGACCCTTCTAATGCCCCTCAGGCCATTTCTAAAGGTACCCAGACCCTTCTAGAGCCCCTCAGTACCAATCTAAAGGCCCCCAGACTCTTTCAGTGCCCCTCAGGGCCATTCTAAACGCCCGCAGACCCTTCAAGAGCCCCTCAACATCTTTCTAACGGCTCCCTGACCCTTCTAGAGCCCCTCAGGGCCTTTCTAAATGCCCCCAGACCCTTCTAGAGCCCCTCAGGACACTTGTAAACGCCCCCAGACCCTTCTAGATCCCCTCAAGACCCTTCTAAAAGGCCCCAGACCTTTCTAATGCCCCTCAGGGAATTTCTAAAGGCCCCCAGACCCATCTAATGCCCCTCAGGACCCTTCGTAAGGCCCCGAGACACTTTTAGAGCACCTCAGGACATTTCGAAAGGACCCCAGATCTTTCTAGAGCCCCTCAGGACACTTCTAGATGCCCCCAGACCCTTCTAGAGCCCCTCAGGGCCTTTCTAAAGGCCTCCACACCCTTCTAATGACCCTCAAGACCCATGTAAAGGCCCCTAGACCCTTCTAGATTGCCTGAGGACCCATCTAAAAGCCCCCAGACCCTTCTAATGCCTTTCAGGACCATTATGAAGGCCACAAGACCTTTCTAATGCCCCTCAGAACCGTTCTAAAGGTTCCCAGACCCTTCTAGAGCCCGTCAGGACCCTTATAAAGGCCCCCAGACCATTCTAGAGCCCCTCAGGACACTTCTAAAGGCCCGCAGACCATTCTAATGCCCGTCAGGGCCTTTATAAATGTCCCCAGACCCTTCTACTGCCCCTCAGGAGCATTCTAAAGGCCCCCAGACCCTTTAATGCCCCACAGGGCCTTTCTAAACGCCCCCAGACCCTTCTAGAGCTCCTGAAGACCTTTCTAAAGGCCCCCAGACCCTTATAGAGCCCCTCAGGACCCTTCTAAAGTCCCCCAGACCCTGCTAATTCCCCTCAGGGCTTTTATAAGGGCACCCAGACCCTTCTAATGCCCCTCAGGACCCTTATAAAGGAACCCAGACCTTCTAGAGTCTCTCAGGACAGTTTTACGTGCCTCCAGACCCTTCTAGACCCCCTCAGGACCATTCTAAAGGCCCCCAGACCCTTCTAATGCCCCTCATAACCCTTCTAAAGGCCCCCAGACCCTTCTAATGCCACTCAGGGCCTTTCTAAAGAACCCCATACCCTTCTAATGCACCTTAGGACATTTCTAAAGGCACCCAGACCCTTCTAGAGCCCCTGAGGACATTTCTATAAGGCACCCAGACCCTTCTAATGCCACTCAGGGCCTTTCTAAAGGCCGCGAGACCCTTATAATCCCCCTGAGGGCCTTTAAAAAGGCCCTCAGACCCTTCTCGACCACCTCAGGACGCTTCTAATAGCCCCCAGACCCTTCTAGAGCCCCTCAGGGCCTTTCTAAAGGCCTCCAAACCCTTCTAATGACGCTCAAGACCCATGTAAAGGCCCCCAGACCCTTCTAGATTGCCTCAGGACCCATCAAAAAGACCCCAGACCCTTCTAATGCCTTTTAGGACCCTTATAAAGGAACCAAGACCATTCTAATGCCCCTCAGGGCCTTTCTAAAGGCCTCCACACCCTTCTAATGCCCCTCAGGGCATTTATAAAGGTTCCCAGACCCTTCTAGAGCCCGTCAGGACCCTTATAAAGGCCCCCAGACCATTCTAGAGCCCCTCAGGACACTTCTAAAGGCCCGCAGACCATTCTAATGCCCGTCAGGGCCTTTCTAAAGGTCCCCAGACCCTTCTACTACCCCTCAGGAGCATTCTAAAGGCCCCCAGACCCGTCTACAGCCTCTCAGGGCAGTTTTAAATGCCTCCAGACCCTTCTAGACCCCCTCAGGACAATTCTAAAGGCCCCCAGACCCTTCTAATGCCCCTCAGGACCATTCTAAAGCCCCCCAGACCCTTCTAATGCCCCTCAGGGCCTTTCTAAAGGCCCCCAGACCCTTCTAGAGCCCCTGAAGGCCCTTATAAAGGCCCCCAGACCCTTATAGAGCCCCTCAGGACCCTTCTAAACTCCCCCAGACCCTGCTAATTCCCCTCAGGGCTTTTATAAGGGCCACAAGACCCTTCTAATGCCCCTCAGGACCCTTATAAAGGCACCCAGACCCTTCTAGAGCCTCTCAGGACAGTTTTAAATGCCTCCAGACCCTTCTAGACCCCCACAGGACCATTCTAAAGGCCCACAGACCCTTCTAATGCCCCTCAGGACCCTTCTAAAGGCCTCCAGACCACTCTAATGCCCCTCAGGGCCTTTCTAAAGTACCCCAGACACTTCTAGAACCATCTGGGCCTTTCTATATGACCCCAGACCATTCTAATGCCCCTCAGGTCCTTTCTAAAGGCCTCCATACCCTTCTAATGCCCCTCAGGACATTTCTAAAGGCCCCCAGACCCTTCTAGAGCCCTTCAGGGCATTTCTAAAGGCACCCAGACCCTTCTAATGCCACTCAGGGCCTTTCTAAAGGCCGCGAGACCCTTATAATCCCCCTGAGGGCCTTTAAAAAGGCCCCCAGACCCTTCTGGACCCCCTCAGGACGCTTCTAATAGCCCCCAGATCCTTCTAGAGGCCCTCAGGGCCTTTCTAAAGGCCTCCACACACTTCTAATGACCCTCAAGACCCATGTAAAGGCCCGTAGACCCTTCTAGATTGCATCAGGACCCTTCTAAAAGCTCCCAGACCCTTCTAATGCCTTTCAGGACCCTTATGAAGGCCACAAGACCCTTCTAATGCCCCTCAGGACCTTTCTAAAGGCCCTCAGACCCTTCTAATGTCCTTCAGGGCATTTATAAAGGTTCCCAGACCCTTCTAGAGCCCGTCAGGACCCTTATAAAGGCCCCCAGACCATTCTAGAGCCCCTCAGGACACTTCTAAAGGCCCGCAGACCATTCTAATGCCCGTCAGGGCCTTTATAAAGGTCCCCAGACCCTTCTACTGCCCCTCAGGAGCATTCTAAAGGCCCCCAGACCATTCTAATGCACCACAGGGCCTTTCTAAACGTCCCCAGACCCTTCTAGAGCCTCTCAGGACAGTTTTAAATGCCTCCAGACCCTTCTAGATCCCCTCAGGACCATTCTAAAGCCCCCCAGACCCTTCTAATGCCCCTCAGGGCCTTTCTAAAGGCGCCCAGACCCTTCTAATGCCCCTCAGGGCATTTCTAAAGGTCCCCCGACCCTTCTAGAGCCCCTCAGTACCAATCTAAAGGCCCCCAGACTATTTTAGAGCCCCTCAGGGCCATTCAAAAGGCCCGCAGACCCTTCAAGAGCCCCTCAACATCCTTCTAACGGCTCCCTGACCCTTCTAGAGCCCCTCAGGGCCTTTCTAAATGCCCCCAGACCCTTCTAGAACCCCTCAGGACACTTGTAAAGGCCCCCAGACCCTTCTAGATCCCCTCAAGACCCTTCTAAAAGGCCCCAGACCTTTCTAATGCCCCTCAGGGCATTTCTAAAGTCCCCCAGACCCTTCTACTGCCTCTCAGGAGCATTCTAAAGGCCCCCAGACCCTTCTAGAGCCTCTCAGGACAGTTTTAAATGCCTCCACACCCGTCTAGACAACCTCAGGACCATTCTAAAGGCCCCCAGACCCTTCTAATCCACCTCAGGGCCTGTCTAAAGGCCCCCAGACCCTTCTAATGCCCCTCAGGGCATTTCTAAAGGTACCCAGACCCTTCTAGAGCCCCTCGGTACCAATCTAAAGGCCCCCAGACTCTTTTAGAGCCCCTCAGGGCCATTCTAAACGCCCGCAGACCCTTCAAGAGCCCCTCAACATCTTTCTAACGGCTCCCTGACCCTTCTAGAGCCCCTCAGGGCCTTTCTAAATGCCCCCAGACCCTTCTAGAGCCCCTCAGGACACTTGTAAACGCCGCCAGACCCTTCTAGATCCCCTCAAGACCCTTCTAAAAGGCCCCAGACCTTTCTAATGCCCCTCAGGGAATTTCTAAAGGCCCCCAGACCCATCTAATGCCCCTCAGGACCCTTCGTAAGGCCCCGAGACATTTTTAGAGCACCTCAGGACATTTCGAAAGGAACCCAGATCTTTCTAGAGCCCCTCAGGACACTTCTAGATGCCCCCAGACCCTTCTAGAGAACCTCAGGACGATTCTAAAGGCCCCCAGACCCTTCTAGAGCCCCTCAGGGCCTTTCTAAAGGCCTCCACACCCTTCTAATGACCCTCAAGACCCATGTAAAGGCCCCTAGACCCTTCTAGATTGCCTGAGGACCCATCTAAAAGCCCCCAGACCCTTCTAATGCCTTTCAGGACCATTATGAAGGCCACAAGACCTTTCTAATGCCCCTCAGAACCGTTCTAAAGGTTCCCAGACCCTTCTAGAGCCCGTCAGGACCCTTATAAAGGCCCCCAGACCATTCTAGAGCCCCTCAGGACACTTCTAAAGGCCCGCAGACCATTCTAATGCCCGTCAGGGCCTTTATAAAGGTCCCCAGACCCTTCTACTGCCCCTCAGGAGCATTCTAAATGCCTCCAGACCCTTCTAGATCCCCTCAGGACCATTCTAAAGCCCCCCAGACCCTTCTAATGCCCCTCAGGGCCTTTCTAAAGGCCCCCAGACCCTTCTAATGCCCCTCAGGGCATTTCTAAAGGTCCCCAGACCCTTCTAGAGCCCCTCAGTACCAATCTAAAGGCCCCCAGACTATTTTAGAGCCCCTCAGGGCCATTCAAAAGGCCCGCAGACCCTTCAAGAGCCCCTCAACATCCTTCTAACGGCTCCCTGACCCTTCTAGAGCCCCTCAGGGCCTTTCTAAATGCCCCCAGACCCTTCTAGAGCCCCTCAGGACACTTGTAAACGCCCCCGGACCCTTCTAGATCCCCTCAAGACCCTTCTAAAAGGCCAAAGACCTTTCTAATGCCCCTCAGGGAATTTCTAAAGGCCCCCAGACCCATCTAATGCCCCTCAGGACCCTTCGTAAGGCCCCGAGACACTTTTAGAGCACCTCAGGACATTTCGAAAGGACCCAAGATCTTTCTAGAGCCCCTCAGGACACTTCTAGATGCCCCCAGACCCTTCTAGAGAACCTCAGGACGATTCTAAAGGCCCCCAGACCCTTCTAGAGCCCCTCAGGGCCTTTCTAAAGGCCTCCACACCCTTCTAATGACCCTCAAGACCCATGTAAAGTCCCCCAGACCCTTCTAGATTGCATCAGGACCCATCAAAAAGACCCCAGACCCTTGTAATGCCTTTTAGGACCCTTATAAAGGAACCAAGACCATTCTAATGCCCCTCAGGGCCTTTCTAAAGGCCTCCACACCCTTCTAATGCCTCTCAGGGCATTTATAAAGGTTCCCAGACCCTTCTAGAGCCCGTCAGGACCCTTATAAAGGCCCCCAGACCATTCTAGAGCCCCTCAGGACACTTCTAAAGGCCCGCAGACCATTCTAATGCCCGTCAGGGCCTTTCTAAAGGTCCCCAGACCCTTCTACTGCCCCTCAGGAGCATTCTAAAGGCCCCCAGACCCGTCTACAGCCTCTCAGGGCAGTTTTAAATGCCTCCAGACCCTTCTAGACCCCCTCAGGACAATTCTAAAGGCCCCCAGACCCTTCTAATGCCCCTCAGGACCATTCTAAAGCCCCCCAGACCCTTCTAATGCCACTCAGGGCCTTTCTAAAGGCCCCCAGACCCTTCTAGAGCCCCTAAAGGCCCTTATAAAGGCCCCCAGACCCTTATTGAGCCCCTCAGGACCCTTCTAAACTCCCCCAGACCCTGCTAATTCCCCTCAGGGCTTTTATAAGGGCCACAAGACCCTTCTAATGCCCCTCAGGACCCTTATAAAGGCACCCAGACCACTCTAATGCCCCTCAGGGCCTTTCTAAAGTACCCCAGACACGTCTAGAACCATCTGGGCCTTTCTATATGACCCCAGACCATTCTAATGCCCCTCAGGTCCTTTCTAAAGGCCTCCATACCCTTCTAATGCCCCTCAGGACATTTCTAAAGGCCCCCAGACCCTTCTAGAGCCCTTCAGGACATTTCTAAAGGCACCCAGACCCTTCTAATGCCACTCAGGGCCTTTCTAAAGGCCACGAGACCCTTATAATCCCCCTGAGGGCCTTTAAAAAGGCCCCCAGACCCTTCTGGACCCCCTCAGGACGCTTCTAATAGCCCCCAGATCCTTCTAGAGGGCCTTTCTAAAGGCCTCCACACCCTTCTAATGACCCTCAAGACCCATGTAAAGGCCCCTAGACCCTTCTAGATTGCATCAGGACCCTTCTAAAAGCTCCCAGACACTTCTAATGCCTTTCAGGACCCTTATGAATGCCACAAGACCCTTCTAATGCCCCTCAGGACCTTTCTAAAGGCCCTCAGACCCTTCTAATGTCCCTCAGGGCATTTATAAAGGTTCCCAGACCCTTCTAGAGCCCGTCAGGACGCTTATAAAGGCCCCCAGACCATTCTAGAGCCCCTCAGGACACTTCTAAAGGCCCGCAGACCATTCTAATGCCCGTCAGGGCCTTTATAAATGTCCCCAGACCATTCTACTGCCCCTCAGGAGCATTCTAAAGGCCCCCAGACCATTCTAATGCCCCACAGGGCCTTTCTAAAGGTCCCCAGACCCTTCTAGAGCCTCTCAGGACAGTTTTAAATGCCTCCAGACCCTTCTAGATCCCCTCAGGACCATTCTAAAGCCCCCCAGACCCTTCTAATGCCCCTCAGTACCAATCTAAAGGCCCCCAGACTATTTTAGAGCCCCTCAGGGCCATTCAAAAGGCCCGCAGACCCTTCTAATGCCCCTCAGGGCATTTCTAAAGGTCCCCAGACCCTTCTAGAGCCCCTCAGTACCAATCTAAAGGCCCCCAGACTATTTTAGAGCCCCTCAGGGCCTTTCTAAAGGCCCCCAGACCCTTCTAATGCCCCTCAGGGCATTTCTAAAGGTACCCAGACCCTTCTAGAGCCCCTCAGTACCAATCTAAAGGCCCCCAGACTATTTTAGAGCCCCTCAGTGCCATTCAAAAGGCCCGCAGACCCTTCAAGAGCCCCTCAACATCCTTCTAACGGCTCCCTGACCCTTCTAAAGCCCATCAGGGCCTTTCTAAATGCCCCCAGACCCTTCTAGAGCCCCTCAGGACAGTTTTAAATGCCTCCAGACCCGTCTAGACCACCTCAGGACCATTCTAAAGGCCCCCAGACCCTTCTAATCCACCTCAGGGCCTGTCTAAAGGCCCCCAGACCCTTCTAATGCCCCTCAGGGCATTTCTAAAGGTACCCAGACCCTTCTAGAGCCCCTCAGTACCAATCTAAAGGCCCCCAGACTCTTTTAGAGCCCCTCAGGGCCATTCTAAACGCCCGCAGACCCTTCAAGAGCCCCTCAACATCTTTCTAACGGCTCCCTGACCCTTCTAGAGCCCCTCAGGGCCTTTCTAAATGCCCCCAGACCCTTCTAGAGCCCCTCAGGACACTTGTAAACGCCCCCAGACCCTTCTAGATCCCCTCAAGACCCTTCTAAAAGGCCCCAGACCTTTCTAATGCCACTCAGGGAATTTCTAAAGGCCCCCAGACCCATCTAATGCCCCTCAGAACCCTTCGTAAGGCCCCGAGACACTTTTAGAGCACCTCAGGACATTTCGAAAGGACCCCAGATCTTTCTAGAGCCCCTCAGGACACTTCTAGATGCCCCCAGACCCTTCTAGAGAACCTCAGGACGATTCTAAAGGCCCCCAGACCCTTCTAGAGCCCCTCAGGGCCTTTCTAAAGGCCTCCACACCCTTCTAATGACCCTCAAGACCCATGTAAAGGCCCCCAGACCCTTCTAGATTGCATCAGGACCCATCAAAAAGACCCCAGACCCTTCTAATGCCTTTTAGGACCCTTATAAAGGAACCAAGACCATTCTAATGCCCCTCAGGGCCTTTCTAAAGGCCTCCACACCCTTCTAATGCCCCTCAGGGCATTTATAAAGGTTCCCAGACCCTTCTAGAGCCCGTCAGGACCCTTATAAAGGCCCCCAGACCATTCTAGAGCCCCTCAGGACACTTCTAAAGGCACGCAGACCATTCTAATGCCCGTCAGGGCCTTCCTAAAGGTCCCCAGACCCTTCTACTGCCCCTCAGGAGCATTCTAAAGGCCCCCAGACCCGTCTACAGCCTCTCAGGGCAGTTTTAAATGCCTCCAGACCCTTCTAGACCCCCTCAGGACAATTCTAAAGGCCCCCAGACCCTTCTAATGCCCCTCAGGACCATTCTAAAGCCCCCCAGACCCTTCTAATGCCACTCAGGGCCTTTCTAAAGGCCCCCAGACCCTTCTAGAGCCCCTGAAGGCCCTTATAAAGGCCCCCAGACCATTATAGAGCCCCTCAGGACCCTTCTAAACTCCCCCAGACCCTGCTAATTCCCCTCAGGGCTTTTATAAGGGCCACAAGACCCTTCTAATGCCCCTCAGAACCGTTCTAAAGGTTCCCAGACCCTTCTAGAGCCCGTCAGGACCCTTATAAAGGCCTGCAGACCATTCTAGAGCCCCTCAGGACACTTCTAAAGGCCCGCAGACCATTCTAATGCCCGTCAGGGCCTTTATAAAGGTCCCCAGACCCTTCTACTGCCCCTCAGGAGCATTCTAAATGCCTCCAGACCCTTCTAGATCCCCTCAGGACGATTCTAAAGGCCCCCAGACCCTTCTAGAGCCCCTCAGGGCCTTTCTAAAGGCCTCCACACCCTTCTAATGACCCTCAAGACCCATGTAAAGGCCCCCAGACCCTTCTAGATTGCATCAGGACCCATTAAAAAGACCCCAGACCCTTCTAATGCCTTTTAGGACCCTTATAAAGGAACCAAGACCATTCTAATGCCCCTCAGGGCCTTTCTAAAGGCCTCCACACCCTTCTAATGACCCTCAGGGCATTTATAAAGGTTCCCAGACCCTTCTAGAGCCCGTCAGGACCCTTATAAAGGCCCCCAGACCATTCTAGAGCCCCTCAGGACACTTCTAAAGGCCCGCAGACCATTCTAATGCCCGTCAGGGCCTTTCTAAAGGTCCCCAGACCCTTCTACTGCCCCTCAGGAGCATTCTAAAGGCCCCCAGACCCGTCTACAGCCTCTCAGGGCAGTTTTAAATGCCTCCAGATCCTTCTAGACCCCCTCAGGACAATTCTAAAGGCCCCCAGACCCTTCTAATGCCCCTCAGGACCATTCTAAAGCCCCCCAGACCCTTCTAATGCCACTCAGGGCCTTTCTAAAGGCCCCCAGACCCTTCTAGAGCCCATGAAGGCCCTTATAAAGGCCCCCAGACCCTTCTAGAGCCCTTCAGGACATTTCTAAAGGCACCCAGACCCTTCTAATGCCACTCAGGGCCTTTCTAAAGGCCGCGAGACCTTTATAATCCCCCTGAGGGCCTTTAAAAAGGACCCCAGACCCTTCTGGACCCCCTCAGGACGCTTCTAATAGCCCCCAGATCCTTCTAGAGGCCCTCAGGGCCTTTCTAAAGGCCTCCACACCCTTCTAATGACCCTCAAGACCCATGTAAAGGCCCGTAGACCCTTCTAGATTGCATCAGGACCCTTCTAAAAGCTCCCAGACCCTTCTAATGCCTTTCAGGACCCTTATGAAGGCCACAAGACCCTTCTAATGCCCCTCAGGACCTTTCTAAAGGCCCTCAGACCCTTCTAATGTCCCTCAGGGCATTTATAAAGGTTCCCAGACCCTTCTAGAGCCCGTCAGGACCCTTATAAAGGCCCCCAGACCATTCTAGAGCCCCTCAGGACAATTCTAAAGGCCCGCAGACCATTCTAATGCCCGTCAGGGCCTTTATAAAGGTCCCCAGACCCTTCTACTGCCCCTCAGGAGCATTCTAAAGGCCCCCAGACCCTTCTAATGCCCCACAGGGCCTTTCTAAAGGTCCCCAGACCCTTCTAATCCACCTCAGGGCCTGTCTAAAGGCCCCCAGACCCTTCTAATGCCCCTCAGGGCATTTCTAAAGGTACCCAGACCCTTCTAGAGCCCCTCAGTACCAATCTAAAGGCCCCCAGACTCTTTTAGAGCCCCTCAGGGCCATTCTAAACGCCCGCAGACCCTTCAAGAGCCCCTCAACATCTTTCTAACGGCTCCCTGACCCTTCTAGAGCCCCTCAGGGCCTTTCTAAATGCCCCCAGACCCTTCTAGAGCCCCTCAGGACACTTGTAAACGCCGCCAGACCCTTCTAGATCCCCTCAAGACCCTTCTAAAAGGCCCCAGACCTTTCTAATGCCCCTCAGGGAATTTCTAAAGGCCCCCAGACCCATCTAATGCCCCTCAGGACCCTTCGTAAGGCCCCGAGACATTTTTAGAGCACCTCAGGACATTTCGAAAGGAACCCAGATCTTTCTAGAGCCCCTCAGGACACTTCTAGATGCCCCCAGACCCTTCTAGAGAACCTCAGGACGATTCTAAAGGCCCCCAGACCCTTCTAGAGCCCCTCAGGGCCTTTCTAAAGGCCTCCACACCATTCTAATGACCCTCAAGACCCATGTAAAGGCCCCTAGACCCTTCTAGATTGCCTGAGGACCCATCTAAAAGCCCCCAGACCCTTCTAATGCCTTTCAGGACCATTATGAAGGCCACAAGACCTTTCTAATGCCCCTCAGAACCGTTCTAAAGGTTCCCAGACCCTTCTAGAGCCCGTCAGGACCCTTATAAAGGCCCCCAGACCATTCTAGAGCCCCTCAGGACACTTCTAAAGGCCCGCAGACCATTCTAATGCCCGTCAGGGCCTTTATAAAGGTCCCCAGACCCTTCTACTGCCCCTCAGGAGCATTCTAAAGGCCCCCAGACCCTTTAATGCCCCACAGGGCCTTTCTAAACGCCCCCAGACCCTTCTAGAGCTCCTGAAGACCTTTCTAAAGGCCCCCAGACCCTTATAGAGCCACTCAGGACCCTTCTAAAGTCCCCCATACCCTGCTAATTCCCCTCAGGGCTTTTATAAGGGCACCCAGACCCTTCTAATGCCCCTCAGGACCCTTATAAAGGCACCCAGACCCTTCTAGAGTCTCTCAGGACAGTTTTAAATGCCTCCAGACCATTCTAGACCCCTCAGGACCATTCTAAAGGTCCCCAGACCCTTCTAGAGCCCCTAAGGACCATTCTAAAGGCCCCCAGACTCTTTTAGAGCACCTCAGAACCATTCTAAAGGCCCGCAGAACCTTCAAGAGCCCCTCAAGATCCTTCTAACGGCTCCCTGACCCTTCTAGAGCCCCTCAGGACGATTCTAAAGGACCCC
The DNA here is from genome assembly GCA_033558105.1 of Coccyzus lansbergi. NCBI lineage: Eukaryota > Metazoa > Chordata > Aves > Cuculiformes > Coccyzidae > Coccyzus > Coccyzus lansbergi. The sequence goes on from JAUMJK010000915.1 coordinate 159,961, forward strand.
AGACACTTCTAGATCCCCTCAAGACCCTTCTAAAAGTCCCCAGACCATTCTAATGCACCTCAGGGCCTTTCTAAAGGCCCCCAGACCATTGAAATGCCCCTCAAAACCCTTCGAAAGTCCCCAAGACCCTTCTAATGCCCCTCAGGGCCTTTCTAAAGTACCACAGACCCTTCTAGAACCTCTCAGGGCCTTTCTATATGACCCCAGACCCTTGTAATGCCACTCAGGGCCTTTCTAAAGGCCGCGAGACTCTTATAATCCCCCTGATGGCCTTTATAAAGGCCCCCGACCCTTCTGGACCCCCTCAGGACACTTCTAATAGACCCCAGACCCTTCTAGAGCCCCTCAGGGCCTTTCTAAAGACCTCCACACCCTTCTAATGACCCTCAAGACCCATGTAAAGGCCCCCAGACCCTTCTAGATTGCCTAAGGACCCATCTAAAAGACCCCAGACCCTTCCAATGCTTTTCAAGACCATTATGAAGGCCACAAGACCCTTCTAATGCCCCTCAGGACCTTTTTTAAAGGCCCTCAGACCCTTCTAATGCCCCTCAGGGCATTTATAAAGGTTCCCAGACCCTTCTAGAGCCCGTCAGGACCCTTATAAAGGTCCCCAGATCATTCTAGAGCCACTCAGGACAATTCTAAAGGCCCGCAGACCATTCTAATGCCCGTCAGGGCCTTTCTAAAGGTCCCCAGACCCTTCTAGAGCCCCTGAAGACCCTTCTAAAGGCCCCCAGACCCTTATAGAGCCCCTCAGGACCCTTCTAAAGTCCCCGAAACCCAGCTAATTCCGCCCAGGGCTTTTATAAGGACACCCAGACCCTTCTAATGCCCCTAAGGACCCTTTTAATTGCCCCCAGACCCTTCTAGAGTTTCTCAGGACAGTTTTAAATGCCTCCAGACCCTTCTAGACCCCCTCAGGACCATTCTAAAGGCACCCAGACCCTTCTAATGCACCTCAGGGCCTTTCTAATGGCCCCCAGACCCTTCTAGACCCCCTCAGGACGATTCTAAAGGCCCCCAGACCCTTCTAGATCCTCTCAAGACCCTTCTAAAAGGCCCCAGACTTTTCTAATGCACCTCAGGGCCTTTCTAAAGGCCCCCAGACCATTCAAATGCCCCTCAAAACCCTTCTAAAGGCCCCCAGTCCCTTCTAAAGCTCCTCAGGGCCTTTCTAAAGTACCACAGACACTTCTAGAACATCTCAGGGCCTTTCTATATGACCCCAGACCCTTGTAATGCCACTCAGGGCCTTTCTAAAGGCCGCGAGACCCTTATAATACCTCTGAGGGCCTTTAAAAAGGCCCCCAGACCCTTCTGGACCCCCTCAGGACAATTCTAATAGCCCCCAGACCCTTCTAGACACCCTCAGGACCATTCTAAAGGCCCCCAGACCCTTCTAGAACCTATCAGGGCCTTTCTAAATCCCCCCAGACCCTTCTAATGCCCCTCAGGTCCTTTCTAAAGGCCCCCAGACCATTCTAATGCCCCTCAGGGCATTTAAATGGTCCCGAGACCCTTCTAGAGCCCCTCAAGACCATTCTAAAGGCCCCCAGACTCTTTTAGAGCCGCTCAGGGCCATTCTAAAGGCCCTCAGACCCTCCTAGAGCCCCTCAACGTCATTCTAACGGCTTCCTGACCCTTCTAGATCCCCTCAGGACGATTCTAAATGCCCCAAGACCCTTCTAATCCACCTCAGGACCTTTCTAAAGGCCCCCAGACCATTCAAATGCCCCTCAGAGCCTTTAAAAAGGCCCCCAGACCCTTCTAGAGCCACTCAGGACATTTCTAGAGGCCCTCAGATCTTTCTAGAACCCATCAGGACCCATGTAAAGGCCCCCAGACCCTTCTACAGCCCCTCAGGACGCTTCTAAAGTACCCCAGACCCTTCTAGAGCCCCTCAGGTCCTTTCTAAAGGTCTCCACACCCTTCTAATGACCCTCAAGACCCATGTAAAGGCCCCCAGACCCTTCTAGATTGCCTCAGGACCCATCTAAAAGCCCCCAGACCCTTCTAATGCCTTTCAGGACCCTTATGAAGGCCACAAGACCCTTCTAATGCCCCTCAGGACCTTTCTAAAGGCCCTCAGACCCTTCTAATGCCCCTCAGGGCATTTATAAAGGTTCCCAGACCCTTCTACTGCCCCTCAGGAGTATTCTAAAGGCCCCCAGACCTGTCTAGAGCCTCTCAGGACAGTTTTAAATGCCTCCAGACCCTTCTAGACCCCCTCTGGACCATTCTAAAGCCCCCCAGAACCTAATAATGCCCCTAAGAGCATTTGAAAGTACCCCAGACCCTTCTAGAGCCCCTCAGGACCATTCTAAAGGCCCTCAGACTCTTTTAGAGCCCCTCAGGGCCATTCTAAAGGCCCGCAGAACCTTCAAGAGACCCTCAACATCCTTCTAACGGCTCTCTGACCATTCTAGAGCCCCTCAGGGCCTTTCTAATGGCCTCCACACCCTTCTAAAGTCCGTCAAGACCCATGTAAAGGCCCCCAGACCCTTCTAGATTGCCTCAGGACCCATCTAAAAGCCCCCAGACCCTTTTAATGCCTTTCAGGACCCTTATGAAGGCCACAAGACCCTTCTAATGCCCCTCAGGACTATTCTAAAGGCCCTCAGACCCTTCTAATGCCCCTCAGGGCATTTAGAAAGGTTCCCAGACCCTTCTAGAGCACGTCAGGACCCTTATAAAGGCCACCAGACCATTCTAGAGCCCCTCTGGACACTTCTAAAGGCCCGCAGACCATTCTAATGCCCGTTAGGGCCTTTATAAAGCTTCCCAGACCCTTCTACTGTCCCTCAGGAGAATTCTAAAGGCCCCCAGACCCTTCTTGTGCCTCTCAGGGCAGTTTTAAATGCCTCCAGACCCTTCTAGACCCCCTCAGGACCATTCTAAAGCCCCCCAGACCCTTCTAATGCCCCTCAGGGCATTTCGAAAGGTCCCCAGACCATTCTAGAGCCCCTCAGGACCATTTTAAAGGCCCCCAGACTCTTTTAGAGCCCCTCAGGGCCATTCTAAAGGCCCGCAGACCTTTCAAGAGACCCTCAACATCCTTCTAACGGCTCCCTGACCCTTCTAGATCATCTCAGGGCCTTTCTAAAGGCCCCCAGACCCTTCTAGACCCCCTCAGGACGATTCTAAAGGCCCCCAGACCCTTCTAGATCCCCTAAAGTCCCTTCTAAAAGGCCCCAGACCTTTCTAATGCACCTCAGGGCCTTTCTAAAGGCACCCAGACCATTCAAATGCCCCTCAGAACCCTTCGAAAGGCCCCCAGACCCTTCTAATGCCCCTCAGGTCCTTTCTAAAGGCCCCCAGACCATTCTAATGCCCCTCAGGGCATTTAAATGGTCCTGAGACCCTTCTAGAGCCCCTCAGGACCATTCTAAAGGCCCCCAGACTCTTTTAGATCCCCTCAGGGCCATTCTAAAGGCCCGCAGACCCTTCTAGAGCCCCTCAAAGTCATTCTAACGGCTTCCAGACCCTTCTAGAACCCCTCAGGACGATTCTAAAGGCCCCCAGACCCTTCTAATCCACCTCAGGACCTTTCTAAAGGCCCCCAGACCATTCAAATGCCCCTCAGAGCCCTTAAAAAGGCCCCCAGACCCTTCTAGAGCCACTCAGGACATTTCTAGAGGCCCTCAGATTTTTCTAGAACCCATCAGGACCCATGAAAAGGCCCCCAGACCCTTCTACAGCCCCTCAGGACGCTTCTAAAGTACCCCAGACCCTTCTAGAGCCCCTCAGGGCCTTTCTAAAGGTCTCCACACCCTTCGAATGACCCTCAAGACCCATGTAAAGACCCCCAGACCCTTCTAGATTGCCTCAGGACCCATCTAAAAGCCCCCAGACCCTTCTAATGCCTTTCAGGACCCTTATGAAGGCCACAAGACCCTTCTAATGCCCCTCAGGACCTTTCTAAAGGCCCTCAGACCCTTCTAATGCCCCTCAGGGCATTTATAAAGGTTCCCAGACCCTTCTACTGCCCCTCAGGAGTATTCTAAAGGCCCCCAGACCTGTCTAGAGCCTCTCAGGACAGTTTTAAATGCCTCCAGACCCTTCTAGACCCCCTCTGGACCATTCTAAAGCCCCCCAGACCCTAATAATGCCCCTAAGGGCATTTGAAAGTACCCCAGACCCTTCTAGAGCCCCTCAGGACCATTCTAAAGGCCCTCAGACTCTTTTAGAGCCCCTCAGGGCCATTCTAAAGGCCCGCAGAACCTTCAAGAGACCCTCAACATCCTTCTAACGGCTCCCTGACCATTCTAGAGCCGATCAGGTCCTTTCTAATGGCCTCCACACCCTTCTAATGACCCTCAAGACCCATGTAAAGGCCCCCAGACCCTTCTAGATTGCCTCAGGACCCATCTAAAAGCCCCCAGACCCTTCTAATGCCTTTCAGGACCCTTATAAAGGAGACAAGACCGTTATAATGCCCCTCAGGACTATTCTAAAGGCCCTCAGACCCTTCTAATGCCCCTCAGGGCATTTAGAAAGGTTCCCAGACCCTTCTAGAGCCCGTCAGGACCCTTATAAAGGCCACCAGACCATTCTAGAGCCCCTCTAGACACTTCTAAAGGCCCGCAGACCATTCTAATGCCCGTTAGGGCCTTTATAAAGGTTCCCAGACCCTTCTACTGCCCCTCAGGAGAATTCTAAAGGCCCCCAGACCCTTCTAGAGCCTCTCAGGGCAGTTTTAAATGCCTCCAGACTCTTCTAGACCCCCTCAGGACCATTCTAAAGCCCCCCAGACCCTTCTAATGCCCCTAAGGGCATTTCGAAAGGTCCCCAGACCCTTCTAGAGCCCCTCAGGACCATTCTAAAGGCCCCCAGACTCTTTTAGAGCCCCTCAGGGCCATTCTAAAGGCCCGCAGACCCTTCAAGAGACTCTCAACATCCTTCTAACGGCTCCCTGACCCTTCTAGATCCCCTCAGGGCCTTTCTAAAGGCCCCCAGACCCTTCTAGACGCCCTCAAGACCCTTCTAAAAGGCCCCAGACTTTTCTAATGCACCTCAGGGCCTTTCTAAAGGCCCCCAGACCATTCAAATGCCCCTCAGAACCCTTCTAAAGGCCCCCAGACCCTTCTAATGCTCCTCAGGGCCTTTCTAAAGTACCACAGACACTTCTAGAACCTCTCAGGGCCTTTCTATATGACCCCAGACCCTTGTAATGCCCCTCAGGGCCTTTCTAAAGGCCGCAAGACCCTTATAAACCCCCAGAGGGCCTTTATAAAGGCCCCCAGACCCTTCTGGACCCCCTCAGGACACTTCTAATAGCCCCCAGACCCTTCTAGAGCCCCTCAGGGCCTTTCTAAAGACCTCCACACCCTTCTAATGACCCTCAAGACCCATGTAAAGGCCCCCAGACCCTTCTAGATTGCCTTAGTACCTATTCAAAAGACCCCAGACCCTTCAAATGCCTTTCAAGACCCTTATGAAGGCCACAAGACCCTTCTAATGCCCCTCAGGACCTTTCTAAAGGCCCTCAGACCCTTCTAATGCCACTCAGGGCATTTATAAATGTTCCCAGACAATTCTAGAGCCCATCAGGTCCCTTATAAAGGTGCCCAGACAATTCTAGAGCCACTCAGGACACTTCTAAAGGCCCGCAGACCATTCTAATGCATCACAGGGCCTTTCTAAAGGTCCCCAGACCCTTCTAGAGCCCCTGAAGACCCTTCTAAAGGCCCGCAGACACTTATAGAGCTCCTCAGGACCCTTCTAAAGTCCCCCAGACCCTGCTAATTCCCCTCAGGGCTTTTATAAGGACACTCAGACCCTTCTAATGCCCCTCAGGACCCATATAAATGCACCCAGACCCTTCTAGAGCCACTCAGGACAGTTTTAAATGCCTCCAGACCCTTCTAGACACCCTGAGGACCATTCTAAAGGCCCCCAGACCCTTCCAATGCCCCTCAGGGCATTTAAAAAGATCCCCAGACCCTTCTAGAGCCCCTCAGGACCATTCTAAAGGCCCCGAGACTCTTTTAGAGCCCCTAAGGGCCATTCTAAAAGCCCGCAGACCCTTCTAGAGCCCCTAAACGTCATTCTAACGGCTTCCAGACCCTTCTAGAACCCCTCAGGACGATTCTAAAGGCCCTCAGACTCTTCTAATCCACCTCAGGGCCTTTCTAAATGCCCCCAGACCATTCAAATACCCATCAGAGCCCTTAAAAAGGCCCCCAGACCCTTCTAGAGCCACTCAGGACATTTCTAGAGGCCCTCAAATCTTTCTAGAACCCATCAGGACCCATGTAAAGGCCCCCAGACCCTTCTACAGCCCCTCAGGACGCTTCTAAAGTTCCCCAGACCCTTCTAGAGCCCCTCAGGGCCTTTCTAAAGGCCTCCACACTCATCTAATGACCCTCAAGACCCATGTAAAAGCCCCCAGACCCTTCTAGATTGCCTCAGGACCCATCTAAAAGACCCCAGACCCTTCTAATGCCTTTCAGGACCCTTATGAAGGCCACAAGACCCTTCTAATGCCCCTCAGGACCTTTCTAAAGGCCCTCAGACCCTTCTAATGCCCCTCAGGGCATTTAGAACGGTTCCCAGACCCTTCTAGAGCCTGTCAGGACCCTTATAAAGGCCCCCAGACCATTCTAGAGCCCCTCTGGACACTTCTGAAGGCCCGCAGACCAATATAATGCCCGTCAGGGCCTTTATAAAGGTTCCCAGACCCTTCTACTGCCCCTCAGGATAATTCTGAAGGCCCCCAGACCATTCTAGAGCCACTCAGGGCAATTTTAAATGCCTCCAGACCCTTCTAGACCCTCTCAGGACCATTCTAAAGCCCCCCAGACCCTTCTAATGCCCCTCAGGGCATTTGGAAAGGTCCCCAGACCGTTCTAGTGCCCCTCAGGACCATTCTAAAGGCCCCCAGACTCTTTTAGAACCACTCAGAACCTTTCTAAAGGCCCGCAGAACCTTCAAGAGCCCCTCAACATCCTTCTAACGGCTCCCTGACCCTTCTAGAGCCCCTCAGGGCCTTTCTAAAGGCCCCCGGACCCTTCTAGACCCACTCAGGACGATTCTAAAGGCCCCCAGACCCCTCTAGATCCCCTCAAGACCCTTCTAAAAGGCCCCAGACCTTTCTAATGCACCTCAGGGCCTTTCTAAAGGCCCCCAGACCATTCAAATGCCTCTCAGAACCCTTCTAAAGGCCCCCAGACCCTTCTAATGCTCCTCAGGGCCTTTCTAAAGTACCACAGACACTTCTAGAACCTCTCAGGGCCTTTCTATATGACCCCAGACCCTTGTAATGCCACTCAGGGCTTTCTAAAGGCCGCGAGACCCTTATAATCCCCCTGAGGGCCTTTATAAAGGCCCCCAGACCTTTCTGGACCCCCTCAGGGCATTTCTAATAGCCCCCAGACCCTTCTAGAGCCCCTCAGGGCCTTTCTAAAGACCTCCACAGCCTTCTAATGACCCTCAAGACCCATGTAAAGGCCCCCCAGACCCTTCTAGATTGCCTCAGGACCCATCTAAAAGCCCCCAGACCATTTAAATGCCTTTAAAGACCCATATGAAAACCACAAGACCATTCTAATGCCACTCTGGACCTTTCTAAAGGCACTCAGACCCTTCTAATGCCCCTCAGGGCATTTATAAAGGTCCCCAGACCATTCTAGAGCCCCTCAGGACAATTCTAAAGGCTTGTAGACCATTCTAATGCCCGTCAGGGCCTTTATAAAGGTCCCCAGACCCTTCTACTGCCCCTCAGGATCATTCTAAAGGCCCCCAGACCCTTCTAATGCCCGACAGGGCCTTTCTAAAGGTCCCCAGACCCTTATAGAGCCCCTTAGGACCCTTCTAAAATCCACCAAACCCTGCTAATTCCCCTCAGGGCTTTTATAAGGACACCCAGACCCTTCTAATGCCTCTGAAGACCCTTATAATGGCCCCAGACCCTTCTAGAGTCTCTCAGGACAGTTTTAAATTCCTCCAGACCATTCTAGACCCCCTCAGGACCATTCTAAAGGCTCCCAGACCCTTCTAGATTTCCTCAGGACCCATCTAAAACCCCCCAGACCATTCTAATGCCTTTCAGGACCCTTATGAAGGCCACAAGACCCTTTTAATGCCCCTCAGGACGTTTCTAAAAGCCCTCAGACCATTCTAATGCCCCTCAGGGCTTTTATAAAGGTTCCCAGACCTTTCTAGAGCCCGTCAGGACCCTTATAAAGCCCCCCAGACCATTCTAGAGCCCCTCAGGACACTTCTAAAGGCCCGCAGACCATTCTAATGCCCGTCAGGGCCTTTCTAAAGGTTCCCAGACCCTTCTACTGCCCCTCAGGAGCATTGTAAAGGCCCCCAGACCCATCTAGAGCCTCTCAGGGCAGTTTTAAATGCCTCCAGACCCTTCTAGACCCCCTCAGGACCATTCTAAAGCCCCCCAGACCGTTCTAATGCCCCTAAGGGCATTTCGAAAGGTCCCCAGACCCCTCTAGAGCCACTCAGGACCATTCTAAAGGCCGCCAGACTCTTTTAGAGCCCCTCAGGACCATACTAAAGGCCCGCAGAACCTTCAAGAGCCCCTCAACATCCTTCTAACGGCTCCCCGACCCTTCTAGAGCCCCTCAGGGCCTTTCTAAAGGCCTCCACACCCTTCTAATGACCCTCAAGACCCATGTAAAGGCCCCCAGACCCTTCTAGATTGCCTCAGGACCCATCTAAAAGCCCCCAGAACCTTCTAATGCCTTTCAGGACCCTTAGGAAGGCCACAAGACCCTTCTAATGCCCCTCAGGACCTTTCTAAAGGCCCTCAGACCCTTCTAATGCCCCTCAGGGCATTTATAAAGGTTCCCAGACCCTTCTAGAGCCTGTCAGGACCCTTCTAAAGGCCCCCAGACCATTCTAGAGCCCCTCAGGACACTTCTAAAGGCCCCCAGACCCTTCTAATGCCCCACAGGGCCTTTCTGAAGTACCACAGACACTTCTAGAACCTCTCAGGGCCTTTCTATATAACCCCAGACCCTTGTAATGCCACTCAGGGCCTTTCTAAAGGCCGTGAGACCCTTATAATCCCCCTGAGGGCCTTTATAAACGACCCCAGACCCTTCTGGACCCCCTCAGGACACTTCTAATAGCTCCCAGACCCTTCTAGAGCCCCTCAGGGCCTTTCTAAAGGCCTCCACACCCTTCTAATGACCCTCAAGACCCATGTAAAGGCCCCTAGACCCTTCTAGATTGCCTCAGGACCCATCTAAAAGCCCCCAGACCCTTCTAATGCATTTCAGGACCCTTATGAAGGACACAAGACCCTTCTAATGCCCCTCAGGACCTTTCTAAAGGCCCTCAGACCATTCTAATGCCCGTCAGGGCCTTTATAAAGGTCCCCAGACCCTTCTACTGCCCCTCAGGACCCTTCTAAAGTCCCCCAGACCCTACTAATTCCCCTCAGGGCTTTTATAAGGGCACCCAGACCCTTCTAATGCCCCTCAGGACCCTTATAAATGCCCCCAGACCCTTCTAGAGTCTCTCAGGACTGTTTTAAATGCCTCCAGACCATTCTAGACTCCCTCAGGACCATTCTAAATGCCCCCAGACCATTCTAATGCCTCTCAGGGCCTTTCTAAAGGCCCCCAGACCCTTCTAATGCCCCTCAGGGCATTTCTAAAGGTCCCCAGACCCTTCTAGAACCCCTGAGGACCATTCAAAAGGCCCTCAGACTCTTTTAGAGCCCCTCAGGGCCATTCTAAAGACCTGCAGACCATTCAAGATCCCCTCAACATCCTTCTAACGGCTCCCTGACCCTTCTAGAGCCTCTCAGGGCCTTTCTAAAGGCTCCCAGACCCTTCTAGACCCCCTCAGGACTATTCTAAATGCCCCCAGACCCTTCTAGATCCCCTCAAGACCTTTCTAAAAGGCACCAGACTTTTCTAATGCACCTCAGGGCCTTTCTAAAGGCCCCGAGACCATTCAAATGCCCCTCAGAACCCTTCTAAAGGCCCCCAGACCCTTCTAATGCTCCTCAGGGCCGTTCTAAAGTACCACAGACACTTCTAGAAACTCTCAGGGCCTTTCTATATGACCCCAGACCCTTGTAATGCCACTCAGGGCCTTTCTAAAGGCGGAGAGACCCTTATAATTCCCCTGAGCCCTTTATAAAGGCCCCCAGACCCTTCTGGACTCCCTAAGGACACTTCTAGTAGCCCCCAGACCCTTCTAGAGACCCTCAGGGCCTTTCTAAAGACCTCCACACCCTTCTAATGACCCTCAAGACCCATGTAAAGGCCCCCAGACCCTTCTAGATTTCCTCAGGAACCATCTAAAAGACCCCAGACCCTTCAAATGCCTTTCAAGACCCTTATGAAGGCCACAAGACCCTTCTAATGCACCCCAGGAGCATTCTAAAGGCCCCCAGACCCTTCTAATGCACCACAGGTCCATTCTAAAGGTCCCCAGACCCTTCTAGAGACCCTGAAGACCCTTCTAAAGGCCCCCAGACCCTTATAGAGCCCCTCAGGACCCTTCTAAAGTCCCCCAGACCCTGCTAATTCCCCTCAGGACCCTTTTAAAGGAACCCAGACCCTTCTAGAGCCACTCAGGACAGTTTGAAATGCCTCCAGACCCTTCTAGACACCCTCAGGACCATTCTAAAGGCCCCCAGACCCTTCTAGAACCTATCAGGGCCTTTCTAAAGGCCCCCAGACCCTTGTAATGCCCCTCAGGGCCTTTCTAAAGGCCCCCAGACCCTTCTAATGCCCCTCAGGGCATTTAAAAAGGTCCCCAGACCCTTCTAGAGCCCCTCAGGACCATTCTAAAGGCCCCCAGACTCTTTTAGAGCCCTTCAGGGCCATTCTAAAGGCCCGCAGACCCTTCTAGAGCCCCTCAACGTCATTCTAACGGCTTCCAGACCCTTCTAGAACCCCTCAGGTCCATTCTAAAGGCCCCCAGACCATTCTAATGCCCCTGAGAGCTCTTAAAAAGGCCCCCCAGACCCTTCTAGAGCCCGTCAGGACCCTTAAAAAGGCCCCCAGACCCTTCTACAGCCCCTCAGGACGCTTCTAAAGTACCCCAGACCCTTCTAGAGCCCCTCAGGTCCTTTCTAAAGGCCTCCACAAACTTCTAATGATCCTCAAGACCCATGTAAAGGCCCCCAGACCCTTCTAGATTGCCTCAGGACCCATCTAAAACCCCCTGACCCTTGTAATGCCTTTCAGGGCCTTTCTAAAGGCCTCCACACCATTCTAATGACCCTCAAGACCCATGTAAAGGCCCCTAGACCCTTCTAGATTGCCTCAGGACCCATCTAAAAGCCCCCAGACTCTTCTAATGCCTTTCAGGACCCTTACGAAGGCCACAAGACTTTTCTAATGCCCCTCAGGACCTTTCTAAAGGCCCTCAGACCCTTCTAATGCGCCTCAGGGCATTTATAAAGGTTCCCAGACCCTTCTAGAGCCCGTCAGGACCCTTATAAAGGCCCCCAGACCATTCTAGAGCCCCTCAGGACACTTCTAAAGGCCCCCAGACCCATCTAATTCCCCACAGGGCCTTTCTAAAGGTCCTGAGAGGCTCTAGAAATGTCTGGGTGCCTTTATAAGGGTCCTGAGGGGAATTAGCAGGGTCTGGGGGACTTTAGAAGGGTCCTGAGGGGCTGTATAAGCGTCTGGGAGCCTTTAGAAGGGTCTTGAGGGGCTCTAGAAGGGTCTGGGGACCTTTAGAAAGGCCCTGTGGGGCATTAGAATGGTCTGGGGGCCTTTAGAATGCTCCTGAGAGGCAGTAGAATGGTCTGGGTGCCTTTAGAAAGGTCCTGACGGGCATTAGAATGGTCTGCGGGCCTTTAGAATTGTCCTGAGGGGCTCTAGAATGGTCTGGGGGCCTTTTTAAGGGTCCTGACGGGCTCTAGAAGGGTCTGGGAACCTTTATAAAAGCCCTGAAGGGCATTAGAAGGGTCTGAGGGCCTTTAGAAAGGTCCTGAGGGGCATTAGAATGGTCTTGTGGCCTTCATAAGGGTCCTGAAAGGCATTAGAAGGGTCTGGGGGCTTTTAGATGGGTCCTGAGGCAATCTAGAAGGGTCTGGGGGCCTTTACATGGGTCTTGAGGGTCATTAGAAGGGTGTGGAGGCCTTTAGAAAGGCCCTGAGGGTCTCTAGAAGGGTCTGGGGGCTATTAGAAGCGTCCTGAGGGGGTCCAGAAGGGTCTGGGGGCCTTTATAAAGGCCCTCAAGGGGATTATAAGGGTCTCGCGGCCTTTAGAAAGGCCCTGAGTGGTATTAGTAGGGTCTGGGTGCCTTTAGAAATGTCCTGAGCGGCTCTTTAAGGGTCTGGGGTCCTTTAGAAATGTTCTGAGGGGCATTAGAAGGGTATGGGGGCCTTTAGAAAGGCCCTGAGGGGCATTAGAAGGGTCTGGGGTCATATAGAAAGGCCGTGAGAGGTTCTAGAAGTGTCTGGGGTACTTTATAAAGGCCCTGAGGGGCATTAGAATGGTCTTGTGGCCTTCATAAGGGTCCTGAAAGGCATTAGAATGGTCTGGGGGCCTTTACATGGGTCTTGAGGGTCATTAGAAGGGTGTGGATGCCTTTAGAAAGGCCCTGAGTGGCATTAGAAGGGTCTGGGTGCCTTTAGAAATGTCCTGAGGGGCTCTAGAAGGGTCTGGGGGCCTTTAGAAATGTTCTGAGGGGCATTACAAGGGTATGGGGGCGTTTAGAAAGGCCCTGAGAGGCATTAGAAGGGTCTGGGGGCCTTTAGAAGGGTCCTGAGGGGCATTAGAAAGGTCTGGGGGCCTTTAGAACAGTCCTGAGGGGGTCTAGAGGGGTCTGGAGGCTTTTAAAACTGTCCTGAGAGGCTCTAGAAGGGTCTGGGTGCTTTTATAAGGGTCCTGAGGGGCATTAGAAGCGTCTGGGTGCCCTTATATAAGCCCTGAGGGGAATTAGCAGGGTCTGGGGGACTTTAGAAGGGTCCTTAGGAGCTCTATAAGGGTCCGAGGGTCTATTGAAAGGTCTTCAGGAGCTCTAGAAGGGTCTGGGGACCTTTAGAAAGGCCCTGTGGTGCATTAGAATGGTCTGGGGGCCTTTAGAATGCTCCTGAGGGGCAGTAGAAGGGTCTGGGGACCTTTATAAAGGCCCTGACGTGCATTAGAATGGTCTGCGGGCCTTCAGAAGTGTCCTGACTGGCTCTAGAAGGGTCTGGAAACCATTATAAATGCCCTGAGGGGAATTATAAGAGTCTGAGGGCTATTACAGGCGTCGTAGAAGGGTCTAAAGGCCTTTACATGGGTCTTGAGGGTCATTAGAAGGTTGTGGAGGCATTTAGAAAGGCCCTGAAAGGCATTAGAAGGGTCTGGGGGCTTTTAGATGGGTCCTGAGGCAATCTAGAAGGGTCTGGGGGCCTTTACATGGGTCTTGAGGGTCATTACAAGGGTGTGGAGGCCTTTAGAAAGGCCCTGAGGGTCATTAGAAGGGTCTGGGGGCTATTAGAAGCGTCCTGAGGGGGTCCAGAAGGGTCTGGGGGCCTTTTTAAAGGCCCTCAGGGGGATTATAAGGGTCTCGTGGCCTTTGGAAAGGCCCTCAGAGGCATTAGAAGGGTCTGGGGTCATATAGAAAGGCCCTGAGAGATTCTAGAAGTGTCTGGGGTACTTTAGAATGGCCTTGAGGGGCATTTGAAGGGTCTGGTAGCATTTAGAATGCTCCTGAGGGGCATTAGAAGGGTCTGGGGACCTTTATAAAGGCCCTGACGGGCATTAGAATGGTCAGCGGGCCTTTAGAAGTGTCCTGAGGGGCTCTTGGATGGTCTGGGGGCCTTTATAAGGGTCCTGACGGGCTCTAGAAGGGTCTGGGAACCTTTATAAATGCCCTGAGGTGCATTAGAAGGGTCTGAGGGCCTTTAGAAAGGCCCTGAGGGGCTCTAGAAGGGTCTGGGGGCTATTAGAAGCGTCCTGAGGGGGTCCAGAAGGGTCTGGGGGTCTTTTTAAAGGCCCTCAGGAGGATTATAAGGGTCTCGCGGCCTTTAGAAAGCCCCTGAGTGGCATTACAAGGGTCTGGGTGCCTTTAGAAATTTCCTGAGGGGATCTAGAAGGGTCTGGGGGCCTTTAGAAATATCCTGAGGGGCATTAGAAAGGTATGGGGGCCTTTAGAAAGGCCCTGAGGGGCATTACAAGGGTTTGGGGTCATATAGAAAGGTCCTGAGAGGTTCTAGAAGTGTCTGGGGTACTTTAGAAAGGCCATGACAGGCATTAGAAGGGTCTGGGAGCCTTTAGAAGGGTCCTGAGGGGCATTAGAAGGGTCTGGGGTGCTTTAGAATTGTCCTGAGGGTGTCTAGAAGGGTTTGGAGGCATTTAAAACTGTCCTGAGAGGCTCTAGAAATGTCTGGGTGCCTTTATAAGGGTCCTGAGGGGCATTAGAAGGGTCTGGGTGCCCTTATAAAAGCCCTGAGGGGAATTAGCAGGGTCTGGGGGACTTTAGAAGGGTCCTGAGGGGCTCTGTAAGGGTCCGGAAGCCTTTATAAGGGTCTTCAGGGGCTCTATAAGGGTCTGGGGACATTTAGAAAGGCCCTGTGAGGCATTAGAAGGGTCTGAGGGCCTTTTGAAAGGTCCTGAGGGGCATTAGAAGGGTCTTGCGGCCTTCTTAAGGGCCCTGAAAGGCATTAGAGTGGTCTGGGGTCTTTTAGATGGGTCCTGATGCAATCTAGAAGGGTCTGGGGGCCTTTACATGGGTCTTGAGGGTCATTAGAACGGGTGTGGAGGCCTTTAGAAAGGCCCTGAGGGGCTCTAGAATGGTCAGGGGGCCTTTTAAAAGGCCCTCAGGGTGATTATAAGGGTCTCGCGGCCTTTAGAAAGGCCCTGAGTGGCATTAGAAGGGTCTGGGTGCCTTTAGAATTGTCCTGAGGGACTCTAGAAGGGTCTGGGGGCTATTAGAAGAGTCCTGAGGGGGTCCAGAAGGGTCTGGGGGCCTTTTAAAAGGCCCTCAGGGGGATGATAAGGGTCTCGCGGCCTTTAGAGAGGCCCTGAGTGGCATTACAGGGGTCTGGGGTCATATAGAAAGGCTCTGAGAGGTTCTAGAAGTGTCTGGGGTAATTTAGAAAGGCCCTGAGGGGCATTAGAAGGGTCTGGGGGCCTTTAGAAAGGCCCTGAGGGGCATTAGAAGGGTCTGGGGGCCTTTAGAATGGTCTTCAGGGGCTCTAGAAGGGTCTGGGGACCTTTAGAAAGGCCCTGTGGGGCATTAGTAGGGTCTGGGGGCCTTAAGAATGATCCTGAGGGGCAGTAGAATGGTCTGCGGGCCTTTAGAAGTGTCCTGAGGGGCTCTAGAATGATCTGGGGGCCTTTAGAAGGGTCCTGACGGGCTCTAGAAGGGTCTGGGAACCTTTATAAAGGCCCTGAGAGGCATTAGAAGGGTCTGAGGGCCTTTAGAATGGTCCTGAGTGGCATTAGAAGGGTCTTGTGGCCTTCATAAGGGCCCTGAAACGCATTAGAATGGTCTGTGGTCTTCTAGATGGTTCCTGAGGCAATCTAGAAGGGTCTAGGGATATTTACATGGGTCTTGAGGGTCATTAGAAGGGTGTGGAGGCCTTTAGAAAGGACCTGAAAGGCATTAGAAGGGTCTGGGGGCTTTTAGATGGGTCCTGAGGCAATCTATAAGGGTCTAGGGGCCTTTACATGGGTCTTGAGGGTCATTAGAAGGGTATTGAAGCCATTTGAAAGGCCCTGAGGGGCTCTAGAAGGGTCTGGGGGCTATTAGAAGCGTCCTGAGGGGGTCCAGAAGGGTCTGGGGGCCTTTTTAAAGGCCCTCAGGAGGGTGATAAGGGTCTCTCGGCCCTTAGAAAGGCCCTGAGTGGCATTAGAAGGGTCTGGGGGCCTTTAGAAATGTCCTGAGGGGCTCTCGAAGGGTCTGGGGCCCTTTAAAAATGTCGTGAGGGGCATTAGAATGGTCTGGGGGCATTTAGAAAGGCCCTGAGGGGCATTACAAGGGTCTGGGGTCATATAGAAAGGCCCTGAGAGGTTCTAGAAGTGTCTGGGGTACTTTAGAAAGGCCCTGAGGGGCATTAGAAGGGTCTGCGGGCCTTTAGAAGGGTCCTGAGGGGCATTAGAAGGGTCTGGGGGCCTTTAGAATGGTCCTGAGTGTTCTAGAAGGGTCTGGAGGCATTTAAAACTGTCCTGAGAGGCTTTAGAAGGGTCTGGGTGTCTTTATAAGGGTAATGAGGGGTATTAGAAGGGTCTGGGTGCCCTTATAAAAGACCTGAGGGGAATTAGCAGGGTCTGCGGGCCTTTAGAAGTGTCCTGTGGGGCTCTAGAATGGTCTGGGAGCCTTTAAAAGGGTCTTCAGGGGCAGTAGAAGGGTCTGGGGGCCTTTACAATGGTCCTGAGGCGCATTAGAAGGGTCTTGTGGCCTTCATAAGGGTCCTGAAAGGCATTAGAAGGGTCTGGGGGCTTTTAGACGGGTCCTGAGGCAATCTAGAAGGGTCTAGAGGCCTTTACATGGGTCTTGAGGGTCATTAGAAGGGTGTGGAGGCCTTTAGAAAGGCCCTGAAAGGCATTAGAAGGGTCTGGGGGCTTTTAGATGGGTCCTGAGGCAATCTAGAAGGGTCTGGCGGCCTTTACATGGGTCTTGAGGGTCATTAGAAGGGTGTGGAGGCCTTTAGAAAGGCCCTGAGGGGCTCTAGAAGGTTCTGGGGGCAACTAGAATCGTCCTGAGGGGGTCCAGAAGGGTCTGGGTGCCTTTTTAAAGGCCCTAAGGGGGAATATAAGGGTCTCGCTGCCTTTAGAAAGGCCCTGAGTTGCATTAGAAGGATCTAGGTGCCTTTAGAAATGTACTGAGGGGCACTAGAACAGTATGGGGGCCTTTAGAAAGGCCCTGAGTGGCATTAGAAGGGTCTGGGTGCCCTTATAAAAGCCCTGAGGGGAATTAGCAGGGTCTGGGGGACTTTAGAAGGGTCCTGAGGGGCTCCATAAGGGTCTGGGGTCCTTTAGAAGGGTTTTCAGGGGCTCTAGAAGGGTCTGGGGACCTTTAGAAAGGCCCTGTAGAGCATTAGAAGGGTCTGGGGGCCTTTAGAATGCTCCTGAGGGGCAGTAGAATGGTCTGCAGGCCTTTAGAAGTGTCCTGAGGGGCTCTAGAATGATCTGGGGGCCTTTAGAAGGGTCCTGACGGGCTCTAGAAGGGTCTGGGAACCTTTATAAAGGCCCTGAGAGGCATTAGAAGGGTCTGAGGGCCTTTAGAATGGTCCTGAGTGGCATTAGAAGGGTCTTGTTGCCTTCATAAGGGCCCTGAAACGCATTAGAAGGGTCTGGGGTCTTTTAGATGGGTCCTGAGGCAATCTAGAATGGTCTAGGGGCCTTTACATGGGTCTTGAGGGTCATTAGAAGGGTGTTGAAGCCATTAGAAAAGCCCTGAGGGGCTCTAGAAGGGTCTGGGGGCTATTAGAAGCGTCCTGAAAGGGTCCAGAAGGGTCTGGGGGCCTTTTTAAAGGCCCTCAGGAGGGTCATAAGGGCCTCGCGGCCCTTAGAAAGGCCCTGAGTGGCATTAGAAGGTTCTGAGGGCCTTTAGAAATGTCCTGAGGGGCTCTAGAAGGGTCTGGGGGCCTTTAGAAATGTCCTGAGGGGCATTAGAAGGGTCTGGGGGTATTTAGAAAGGCCCTGAGGGGCATTACAAGGGTCTGGGGTCATATAGAAAGGCCCTGAGAGGTTATAGAAGTGTCTGGGGTACTTTAGAAAGGCCCTGAGGGGCATTAGAAGGGTCTGCGGGCCTTTAGATGGGTCCTCAGGTGCTTTAGAAGGGTCTGGGGGGATTTAGAATGGTCCTGAGGGGGTCTAGAAGGGTCTGGAGGCATTTAAAACTGTCCTGAGAGGCTCTAGAAGGGTCTGGGTGCCTTTATAAGGGTCCTGAGGGGCATTAGAAGGGTCTGGGTGTCCTTATAAAAGCCCTGAGCGGAATTAGCAGGGTCTGGGGGACTTTAGAATGGTCCTGAGGGGCTCTATAAGGGTCTGGGGGCCTTTAGAAGGGTCCTGAGAGACTCTAGAAGGGTCTGGGTGTCTTTATAAGGGTAATGAGGGGTATTAGAAGGGTCTGGGTGCCCTTATAAAAGACCTGAGGGGAATTAGCACGGTCTGCGGGCCTTTACAAGTGTCCTGAGGGGCTCTAGAACGGTCTGGGAGCATTTAAAAGGGTCTTCAGGGGCTCTAGAATGGTCTGGGGACCTTTTTAAAGGCCCTGTGGGGCATTAGAAGGGTCTGGGGGCCTTTAGAATGCTCCTGAGGGGCAGTAGAAGGGTCTGGGGACCTTTATAAAGGCCCTGACGGGCATTAGAATGGTCTGCGGGCCTTTAGAAGTGTCCTGAGGGGCTCTAGAATGGTCTGGGGGCCTTTTTAAGGGTCCTGACGGGCTCTAGAAGGGTCTGGGAACCTTTATATAATGCCCTGAGGGGCATTAGAAGGGTCTGAGGGCCTTTAGAAAGGTCCTGAGGGGCATTAGAAGGGTCTTGTGGCCTTCATAAGGGTCCTGAAAGGCATTAGAAGGGTCTGGGGGCTTTTACATTGGTCCTGAGGCAATCTAGAAGGGTCTTGGGGCATTTACATGGGTCTTAAGGATCATTAGAAGGGTGTGGAGGCCTTTAGAAAGGCCCTGAGGGGCTCTAGAAGGGTGTGGGGTCTATTAGAAGCGTCCTGATGGGGTCCAGAAGGGTCTGGGAGCCTTTTTAAAGGCCCTCAGGGGGATTATAAGGGTCTCGCTGCCCTTACAAAGGCCCTGAGTGGCATTAGAAGGGTCTGGGGGCCTTTAGAAATGTCCTCAGGGGCATTAGAAGGGTATGGGGGCCATTATAAAGGCCCTGAGGGGCATTACAATGGTCTGGGGTCATATAGAAAGGCCCTGAGAGGTTCTAGAAGTGTCTGGGGTACTTTAGAAAGGCCCTAAAGGGCATTAGAAGGGTCTGGGGGCCTTTAGAATGATCCTGAAGGGCATTAGAAGGGTCTGGGGGCCTTTAGAATGGTCATGAGGGGGTCTACAAGGGTCTGGAGGCATTTAAGACTGTCCAGAGAAGCTCTAGTAGGGTCTGGGTGCCTTTATAAGGGTCCTGAGGGGCATTAGAAGGGTCTGGGTGCCCTTATAAAAGCCCTGAGGGGAATTAGCAGGGTCTGGGGGACTTTAGAAGGGTCCTGAGGAGCTCTATAAGGGTCTGGGAGCCTTTAAAAGGGTCTTCAGGGGCTCTTGAAGGCTCTGGGGACCTTTTTATAGGCCCTGTGGGGCATTAGAAGGGTCTGGTGGCCTTTAGAATGCTCCTGAGGGGCAGTAGAAGGGTCTGGGGACATTTATAAAGGCCCTGACAAGCATTAGAATGGTCTGCGGGCCTTTAGACGTGTCCTGAGGGGCTCTAGAATGGTCTGGGGGCATTTATAAGGGTCCTGACGGGCTCTAGAAGGGTCTGGGAACCTTTATAAAAGACCTGAGGGGCATTAGAAGGGTCTGAGGGCATTTAGAAAGGTCCTGAGGGGCATTAGAAGGGTCTTGTGGCCTTCATAAGGGTCCTGAAAGGCATTAGAAGGGTCTGGGGGCATTTAGATGGGTCCTGAGGCAATCTAGAAGGGTCTGGGGGCCTTTACATGGTCTTGAGGGCCATTAGAAGGGTGTGGAGGCCTTTAGAAAGGCCCTGAGGGGCTCTAGAAGGGTGTGGGGTCTATTAGAAGCGTCCTGAGGGGGTACAGAAGGGTCTGGGGGCCTTTTTAAAGGCCCTCAGGGGGATTATAAGGGTCTCGCGGCCTTTAAAAAGGAACTGAGAGGCATTACAAGGGTCTGGGGACGTATAGAAAGGCTCTGAGACGTTCTAGAAGTGTCTGGGGTAATTTAGAAAGGCCCAGAGGGGCATTAGAATGGTCTGGGGGCCTTTAGAAGGGTCCTGAGGGGCATTAGAAGGGTCTGCGGGCCTTTAGAAGGGTCCTGAGGGGGTCTAGAAGGGTCTGGAGTCATTTAAAACTGTCCTGAGAGGCTCTAGAATGGTCTGGGTGCCTTTGTAAGGGTCCTGAGAGGCATTAGAACGATCTGGGTGCCCTTATAATATCCCTGAGGGGAATTAGCAGAGTCTGGGGGACTTTAGAAGGGTCCTGAGGGCCTCTATAAGGGTCTGGGGGCCTTTAGAAGGGTCTTCATGGGCTCTAGAAGGGTCTGGGGACCTTTAGAAAGGCCCTGTGGGGCATTAGAAGGGTCTGGGGGCCCTTAGAATGCTCCTGAGGGACAGTAGAAGGGTCTGGGGACATTTATAAAGGCCCTGACGGGCATTAGAATGGTCTGCGGGCCTTTAGAAGTGTCCTGAGGGGCTCTAGAATGGTCTGGGGGCCTTTATAAGGGTCCTGACGGGCTCTAGAAGGGTCTGGGAACCTTTATAAATGCCCTGAGGGGCATTAGAAGGGTCTGAGGGCCTTTAGAAAGCTCCTGAGGGGCATTAGAAGGGTCTTGTGTCCTTCATAAGGGTCCTGAAAGGCATTAGAAGGGTCTGGGGGCTTTTAGATGGGTCCTGAGGCAATCTAGAAGGGTCTGGGGGCCTTTACATGGGTCTTGAGGGTCATTAGAATGGTGTGGAGGCCTTTAGAAAGGCCCTGAGGGGCTCTAGAAGGGTGTGGGGGCTATTAGAAGCGTCCTGAGGGGGTCCAGAAGGGTCTGGGTGCCTTTTTAAAGGCCCTCAGGGGGATTATAAAAGTCTCGCGGCCTTTAGAAAGGCCCTGAGTGGCATTAGAATGGTCTGGGGGCCTTTAGAAGGGTCTTCAGGGGCTCTAGAAGGGTCTGGGGACCTTTAGAAAGGCCCTGTGGGGCATTAGAAGGGTCTGGGGGCCTTTAGAATGCTCCTGAGGGGCAGTAGAAGGGTCTGGGTATTTTTAGAAAGGCCCTGTGGGGCATTAGAAGGGTCTGAGGGCCTTTATAAAGGTCTTCAGGGGCCCTAGAATGGTCTGCGGACCTTTAGAAAGGCCCTGTGGGGTATTAGGAGGGTCTGGGGGCCTTTAGAGTGCTCCTGAGGGGCAGTAGAATGGTCTGCGGGCCTTTAGAAGTGTCCTGAGGGGCTCAAGAATGATCTGGGGGCCTTTATAAGGGTCCTGACGGGCTCTAGAAGGGTCTGGGAACCTTTATAAAGGCCCTTTAAGGCATTAGAAGGGTCTGAGGGCCTTTAGAAAGGTCCTGAGGGGCATTAGAAGGGTCTTGTGTCCTTCATAATGGTACTGAAAGGCATTAGAAGGGTCTGGGGGATTTTAGATGGGTCCTGAGGCAATCTAGAAGGGTCTGGGGGCCTTTACATGGGTCTTGAGGGTCATTAGAAGGGTGTGGAGGCCTTTAGAAAGGCCCTGAGGGGCTCTAGAAGGGTCTGGGGGCAACTAGAAGCGTCCTGAGGGGGTCCAGAAGGGTCTGGGTGCCTTTTTAAAGGCCCTCAGGGGGAATATAAGGGTCTCGCTGCCTTTAGAAAGGCCCTGAGTTACATTAGAAGGATCTAGGTGCCTTTAGAAATGTACTGAGGGGTACTAGAACAGTATGGGGGCCTTTAGAAAGGCCCTGAGGGGCATTACAAGGGTCTGGGGTCATATAGAAAGGCCCTGAGAGGTTCTAGAAGTGTCTGGGGTACTTTAGAAAGGCCCTGTGGGGCATTAGATGGGTCTGGGGGCCTTTCGAATGGTCCTGAGGGGGTCTAGAAGGGTCTGGGGGCCTTTAGAATGCTCCTGAGAGGCAGTAGAAGTTTCTGGGGACATTTATAAAGGCCCTGACGGGCATTAGAATGGTCTGCGGGCGATTAGAAGTGTCCTGAGGGGCTCTAGAATTGTCTGGGGGCATTTATAAGGGTCATGACGTGCTCTAGAAGGTTCTGGGAACCTTTATAAATGCCCTGAGGGGCATTAGAAGGGTCTGAGGGCCTTTTGAAAGGTCCTGAGGGGCATTAGAAGGGTCTTGTGGCCTTCATAAGGGTCCTGAAAGGCATTAGAAGGGTCTGCGGGCTTTTAGATGGGTCCTGAGTCAATCTAGAAGCGTCTAGGAGCCTTTACATGGGTCTTGAGTGTCATTAGAAGGGTGTGGAGGCCTTTAGAAAGGCCCTGAGGGGCTCTAGAAGGGTCTGGGGGCTATTAGAAGCGTCCTGAGGGGGTCCAGAATGGTCTGGGGGCCTTTTTAAAGGCCCTCAGGGGGATTATAAGGGTCTCGCGGCCTTTAGAAAGTCCCTGAGTGGCATTACAAGGGTCTGGGGTCATATAGAAAGGCTCTGAGAGGTACTAGACGTGCCTGGGGTAATTTAGAAAGGCCCTGAGAGGCATTAGAAGGGTCTGGGGGCCTTTAGAAGGGTCCTGAGGGGGTCTAGAAGGGTCTGGAGTCATTTAAAACTGTCCTGAGAGGCTCTAGAATGGTCTGGGTGCCTTTGTAAGGGTCCTGAGAGGCATTAGAACGATCTGGGTGCCCTTATAATATCCCTGAGGGGAATTAGCAGAGTCTGGGGGACTTTAGAAGGGTCCTGAGGGCCTCTATAAGGGTCTGGAGGCCTTTAGAAGGGTCTTCATGGGCTCTAGAAGGGTCTGGGGACCTTTAGAAAGGCCCTGTGGGGCATTAGAAGGGTCTGGGGGCCCTTAGAATGCTCCTGAGGGACAGTAGAAGGGTCTGGGGACATTTATAAAGGCCCTGACGGGCATTAGAATGGTCTGCGGGCCTTTAGAAGTGTCCTGAGGGGCTCTAGAATGGTCTGGGGGCCTTTATAAGGGTCCTGACGGGCTCTAGAAGGGTCTGGGAACCTTTATAAATGCCCTGAGGGGCATTAGAAGGGTCTGAGGGCCTTTAGAAAGCTCCTGAGGGGCATTAGAAGGGTCTTGTGTCCTTCATAAGGGTCCTGAAAGGCATTAGAAGGGTCTGGGGGCTTTTAGATGGGTCCTGAGGCAATCTAGAAGGGTCTGGGGGCCTTTACATGGGTCTTGAGGGTCATTAGAATGGTGTGGAGGCCTTTAGAAAGGCCCTGAGGGGCTCTAGAAGGGTGTGGGGGCTATTAGAAGCGTCCTGAGGGGATCCAGAAGGGTCTGGGTGCCTTTTTAAAGGCCCTCAGGGGGATTATAAAAGTCTCGCGGCCTTTAGAAAGGCCCTGAGTGGCATTAGAATGGTCTGGGGGCCTTTAGAAGGGTCTTCAGGGGCTCTAGAAGGGTCTGGGGACCTTTAGAAAGGCCCTGTGGGGCATTAGAAGGGTCTGGGGGCCTTTAGAATGCTCCTGAGGGGCAGTAGAAGGGTCTGGGTATTTTTAGAAAGGCCCTGTGGGGCATTAGAAGGGTCTGAGGGCCTTTATAAAGGTCTTCAGGGGCCCTAGAATGGTCTGCGGACCTTTAGAAAGGCCCTGTGGGGTATTAGGAGGGTCTGGGGGCCTTTAGAGTGCTCCTGAGGGGCAGTAGAATGGTCTGCGGGCCTTTAGAAGTGTCCTGAGGGGCTCAAGAATGATCTGGGGGCCTTTATAAGGGTCCTGACGGGCTCTAGAAGGGTCTGGGAACCTTTATAAAGGCCCTTTAAGGCATTAGAAGGGTCTGAGGGCCTTTAGAAAGGTCCTGAGGGGCATTAGAAGGGTCTTGTGTCCTTCATAATGGTACTGAAAGGCATTAGAAGGGTCTGGGGGCTTTTAGATGGGTCCTGAGGCAATCTAGAAGGGTCTGGGGGCCTTTACATGGGTCTTGAGGGTCATTAGAAGGGTGTGGAGGCCTTTAGAAAGGCCCTGAGGGGCTCTAGAAGGGTCTGGGGGCAACTAGAAGCGTCCTGAGGGGGTCCAGAAGGGTCTGGGTGCCTTTTTAAAGGCCCTCAGGGGGAATATAAGGGTCTCGCTGCCTTTAGAAAGGCCCTGAGTTACATTAGAAGGATCTAGGTGCCTTTAGAAATGTACTGAGGGGTACTAGAACAGTATGGGGGCCTTTAGAAAGGCCCTGAGGGGCATTACAAGGGTCTGGGGTCATATAGAAAGGCCCTGAGAGGTTCTAGAAGTGTCTGGGGTACTTTAGAAAGGCCCTGTGGGGCATTAGATGGGTCTGGGGGCCTTTCGAATGGTCCTGAGGGGGTCTAGAAGGGTCTGGGGGCCTTTAGAATGCTCCTGAGAGGCAGTAGAAGTTTCTGGGGACATTTATAAAGGCCCTGACGGGCATTAGAATGGTCTGCGGGCGATTAGAAGTGTCCTGAGGGGCTCTAGAATTGTCTGGGGGCATTTATAAGGGTCATGACGTGCTCTAGAAGGTTCTGGGAACCTTTATAAATGCCCTGAGGAGCATTAGAAGGGTCTGAGGGCCTTTTGAAAGGTCCTGAGGGGCATTAGAAGGGTCTTGTGGCCTTCATAAGGGTCCTGAAAGGCATTAGAAGGGTCTGCGGGCTTTTAGATGGGTCCTGAGTCAATCTAGAAGCGTCTAGGAGCCTTTACATGGGTCTTGAGTGTCATTAGAAGGGTGTGGAGGCCTTTAGAAAGGCCCTGAGGGGCTCTAGAAGGGTCTGGGGGCTATTAGAAGCGTCCTGAGGGGGTCCAGAAGGGTCTGGGGGCCTTTTTAAAGGCCCTCAGGGGGATTATAAGGGTCTCGCGGCCTTTAGAAAGTCCCTGAGTGGCATTACAAGGGTCTGGGGTCATATAGAAAGGCTCTGGAGGTACTAGACGTGCCTGGGGTAATTTAGAAAGGCCCTGAGAGGCATTAGAACTGTCAGGGGGCCTTTAGAAGGGTCCTGAGGGGCATTAGAAGGGTCTGGGGGCCTTTAGAAGGGTCCTGAGGGGGTCTAGAAGGGTCTGGAGGCATTTAAAACTGTCCTTAGAGGCTCTAGAAGGGTCTGGGTGCCTTTGTAAGGGTCCTGAGGGGCATTAGAAGGGTCTGGGTGCCCTTATAAAAGCCCTGAGGGGAATTAGCAGGGTCTGGGGGACTTTAGAAGGGTCCTGAGGGCCTCTATAAGGCTCTGGGGGCCTTTAGAAGGGTCTTCAGGGGCTCTAGAAGGGTCTGGGGACCTTTAGAAAGGCCCTGTGGGGCATTAGAAGGGTCTGGGGGCCTTTAGAGTTCTCCTGAGGGGCATTAGAATGGTCTGGGGGCCTATAGAATGGTCCTGAGGGGGTCTAAAAGGGTCTGGATGCATTTAAAACTGTCCTGAGAGGCTCTAGAAGGGTCTGGGTGCCTTTATAAGGGTCCTGAGGGGCATTAGAAGGGTCTGGGTGCCCTTATAAAAGCCCTGAGGAGAATTAGTAGGGTCTGGGGGACTTTAGAAGGGTCCTGAGGAGATCTATAAGGGTCTGGGGGCCTTTAGAAGGGTCTTCAGGGGCTCTATAAGGGTCTGGGGACCTTTAGAAAGGCCCTGTGGGGCATTAGAAGGGTCTGGAGGCCTTTAGAATGCTCCTGAGGGGCAGTAGAAGGGTCTGGGGACATTTATAAAGGCCCTGACGGGCATTAGAATGGTCTGCGGGCCTTTAGAAGTGTCCTGAGGGGCTCTAGAATGGCCTGGGGGCCTTTATAAGGGTCCTGACTGGCCCTAGAATGGTCTGGGAACCTTTATAAATGCCCTGAGGGTCATTAGAAGGGTCTGGGTGCCTTTAGAATTGTCCTGATGGGCTCTAGAAGGGTCTGGGGTCCTTTAGAAATGTCCTGAGGGGCATTAGAAGGGTATGGGGGCCTTTAGAAAGGCTCTGAGGGGCATTATAAGGGTCTCGGGTCATATAGAAAGGCCCTGAGAGGTTCTAGAAGTGTCTGGGGTACTTTAGAAAGGCCCTGAGGGGCATTAGAAGGGTCTGGGGGCCTTTAGAAGTGTCCTGAGGGGCATTAGAAAGGTCTGGGGGCCTTTAGAACGGTCCTGAGGGGGTCTAGAGTGGTCTGGAGGCATTTAAAACTTTCCTTAGAGGCTCTAGAAGGGTCTGGGTGCCTTTATAAGGGTCCTGAGGGGCATTAGAAGCGTCTGGGTGCCCTTATTAAAGCCCTGAGGGGAATTAGCAGGGTCTGGGGGACTTTAGAATGGTCCTTAGCAGCTCTATAAGGGTCCGAGGGTCTTTAGAAAGGTCTTCAGGGGCTCTAGAAGGGTCTGGGGACCTTTAGAAAGGCCCTGTGGGGCATTAGAATGGTCTGGGGGCCTTTAGAATGCTCCTGAGGGGCAGTAGAAGGGTCTGGGGACCTTTATAAAGGCCCTGACGTGCATTAGAATGGTCTGCGGGCCTTTAGAAGTGTCCTGACGGTCTCTAGAATGGTCTGGGGGCCTTTATAAGGGTCCTGACGGGCTCAAAAAGGGTCTGGGAACCTTTATAAATGCCCTGAGGGGCATTATAAGAGTCTGAGGGCTATTACAAGCGTCCTAGAAGGGTCTAGGGGTCCTGAGGCAATCTAAAAGGGTCTAAAGGCCTTTACATGGGTCTTGAGGGTCATTAGAAGGTTGTGGAGGCCTTTAGAAAGGCCCTGAAAGGCATTAGAAGGGTCTGGGTGCTTTTAGATTAGTCCTGAGGCAATCTAGAAGGGTCTGGGGGCCTTTACATGGGTCTTGAGGGTCATTAGAAGGGTGTGGAGGCCTTTAGAAAGGCCCTGAAAGTCATTAGAAGGGTCTGGGGGCTATTAGAAGCGTCCTGAGGGGGTCCAGAAGGGTCTGGTGGCCGTTTTAAAGGCCCTCAGGAGTATTATAAGGTTCTCGTGGCCTTTAGAAAGGCGCTCAGAGGCATTAGAAGGGTCTGGGGTCATATAGAAAGGCCCTGAGAGGTTATAGAAGTGTCTGGGGTACTTTAGAATGGCCTTGAGGGGCATTAGAAAGGTCTGGGAGCCTTTAGAATGCTCCTGAGGGGCAGTAGAAGGGTCTGGGGGTCTTTATAAAGGACCTGACGGGCATTAGAAAGGTCTGCAGGCCTTTAGACGTGTCCTGAGGGGCTCTAGAATGGTCTGGGCGCCTTTATAAGGGTCCTGACGGGCTCTAGAAGGGTCTGGGAACCTTTATAAATGCCCTGAGGGGCATTAGAAGGGTCTGAGGGCCTTTAGAAAGGTCCTGAGGGGCATTAGAAGGGTCTTGTGGCCTTCATAAGGGTCCTGAAAGGCATTAGAAGGGTCTGGGGGCTTTTAGATGGGTCCTGAGGCAATCTAGAAGGGTCTGGGGGCCTTTACATGGGTCTTGAGGGTCATTAGAAGGGTGTGGAGGCCTTTAGAAAGGCCCTGAGGAGCTCTAGAAGGGTCTGGGTGCTATTAGAAGCGTCCTGAGGGGTTCCAGAAGGGTCTGGGGGCCTTTTTAAAGGCCCTCAGGGGGATTACAAGGGTCTCGCGGCCTTTAGAAAGGCCCTGAATGGCATTAGAAGGGTCTGGGTGCCTTTGGAAATGTCCTGAGGGGCTCTAGAAGGGTCTGGGGGCCTTTAGAATGCTCCTGAGGGGCAGTAGAAGGGTCTGGGGACCTTTATAAGGGTCCTGACGGGCTCTAGAAGGGTCTGGGGACCTTTATAAGGGTCCTGACGGGCTCTGGAAGGGTCTGACGGCCTTTAGAAAGGTCCTCAGGGGCATTAGAAGGGTCTTGTGGCCTTCATAAGGGTCCTGAAAGGCATTGGAAGGGTCTGGGGGCTTTTAGATGGGTCCTGAGGCAATCTAGAAGGGTCTAGGGGCCTTTACATGGGTCTTGAGGGTCATTAGAAGGGTGTGGAGGCCTTTAGAAACGCCCTGAAAGGCATTAGAAGGGTCTGGGGGCCTTTACATGGGTCTTGAGGGTCATTAGAAGGGTGTGGATGCCTTTACAAAGGCCCTGGGGAGCACTAGAATGGTCTGGGGGCTATTAGAAGCGTCCTGAGGGGGTCTAGAAGCGTCTGGGTGCCTTTAGAAATGACCTGAGGGGCATTAGAAGGGTCTGGGGGCCTTTAGAATGGTCCTGAGGGGGTCTAGAAGGGTCTGGAGGCATTTAAAACTGTCCTGAGAGGCTCTAGAAGAGTCTGGGTGCCTTTATAACGGTCCTGAGGGGCATTAGAAGGGTCTGGGTGCCCTTATATAAGCCCTGAAAGGAATTAACATGGTCTGGGGGCCATTACAAGGGTCCTGAGGGGCTCTATAAGGGTCTGGGGGCCTTTAGAAGGGTCTTCAGGGGCAGTAGAAGGGTCTGGGGACCTTTAGAAAGGCCCTGACGGGCATTAGAATGGTCTGCGGGATTTAGAAGTGTCCTGAGGTGCTCTAGAATGGTCTGGGGGCCTTTATAAGGGTCCTGACGGGCTCTAGAATGGTCTGGGAACCTTTATAAATGCCCTGAGGGGCATTAGAAGGGTCTGAGGGCCTTTAGAAAGGTCCTGAGGGGCATTAGAAGGGTCTTGTGGCCTTGATAAGGGTCCTGAAAGGCATTAGAAAGGTCTGGGGGCTTTTAGATGGGTCCTGAGGCAATCTAGAAGGGTCTGGGGGCCTTTACATGGGTCTTGAGGGTCATTAGAAGGGTGTGGAGGCCTTTAGAAAGGACCTGAGGAGCTCTAGAAGGGTCTGGGGGCTATTAGAAGCATCCTGAGGGGGTCCAGAAGGGTCTGGGGGCCTTTTTAAAGGCCCTCAGGGGGATTATAAGGGTCTCGCGGCCTTTAGAAAGGCCCTGAGTAGCATTAGAAGGGTCTGGGTGCCTTTAGAAATGACCTGAGGGGCATTAGAAGGGTATGGGAGCCTTTAGAAAGGCCCTGAGGGGCATTAGAAGGGTCTGGGGGCCTTTAGAATGGTCCTGATGGGGTCTAGAAG
The DNA here is from genome assembly GCA_033558105.1 of Coccyzus lansbergi. Classification (NCBI taxonomy): domain Eukaryota; kingdom Metazoa; phylum Chordata; class Aves; order Cuculiformes; family Coccyzidae; genus Coccyzus; species Coccyzus lansbergi. Next base: position 188,553 of record JAUMJK010000915.1, read on the forward strand.
GGTCTGGAGGCATTTAAAACTGTCCTGAGAGGCTCTAGAAGGGTCTGGGTGCCTTTATAAGGGTCCTGACGGGCATTAGAAGGGTCTAGATGCCCTTATGAAAGCCCTGAGGGGAATTAGCAGGGTCTGGGGGACTTTAGAAGGGTCCTGAGGAGCTCTATAAGGGTCTGGGGGCCTTTAGAAGGGTTTTCAGAGGCTCTAGAAGGGTCTGGGGACCTTTAAAAAGGCCCTGTGAGGCATTAGAAGGGTCTGGGGGCCTTTAGAAAGGTCTTCCGGGGCTCTATAAGGGTCTGGGTACCTTTAGAAAGGCCCTGTGGGGCATTAGAAGGGTCTGGGGTCCTTTAGAATGCTCCTGAGGGGCAGTAGAAGGGTCTAGGGACCTTTATAAGGGTCCTGACGGGCTCTAGAAGGATCTGAGGGCCTTTAGAAAGGTCCTGAGGGGCATTAGAAGGGTCTGGGGGCTTTTAGATGGGTCCTGAGGCAATCTAGAATGGTCTGGGGGCCTTTACATGGGTCTTGAGGGTCATTAGAAGGGTGTGGAGGCCTTTAGAATGGCCCTGAGGAGCTCTAGAAGGGTCTGGGGGCTATTAGAAGCGTCCTGAGGGGGTCCAGAAGGGTCTGGGGGCCTTTTTAAAGGCCCTCAGGGGGATTATAAGGGTCTCGCGGCCTTTAGAAAGGCCCTGAGTGGCATTAGAAGGGTCTGGGTGCCTTTAGAAATGACGTGAGGGTCATTACAAAAGTATGGGGGCCTTTAGAAAGGCCCTGAGGGGCATTAGAAGGGTCTGGGGGCCTTTAGAGTGGTCCTCAGGAGGGTCTAGAAGGGTCTGGAGGCATTTCAAACTGTCCTGAGAGGCTCTAGAAGGGTCTGGGTGCCTTTATAAGGGTCCTGAGGGGCATTATAAGGGTCTGGGTGCCCTTATAAAAGCCCTGAGGGCAATTAGCAGGGTCTGGGGGACTTTAGAAGGGTCCTGAGGGGCTCTATAAGGGTCTGGGGTCTTTAGAAGGGTCTTCAGGGGCTCTAGAAGGGTCTGGGGACCTTTAGAAAGGCCCTGTGAGGCATTAGAAGGGTCTGGGGGCCTTTAGAATGCTCCTGAGGGGCAGTAGAAGGGTCTGGGGACCTTTATAAAGGCCCTGACGGGCATTAGAATGGTCTGCGGGCCTTCAGAAGTGTCCTGAGGGGCTCTAGAATGGTCTGGGGGCCTTTATAAGGGTCCTGACGGGCTCTAGAAGGGTCTGGGAACCTTTATAAATGCCCTGAGGGGCATTAGAAGGGTCTGAGGGCCTTTAGAAAGGTCCTGAGGGGCATTAGAAGGGTCTTGTGGCCTTCATAAGGGTCCTGAAAGGCATTAGAAGGGTCTGGGGGCTTTTAGATGGGTCCTGAGGCAATCTAGAAGGGTCTAGGGGCCTTTACATGGGTCTTGAGGGGCATTAGAAGGGTCTGAGGGCCTTTAGAAGGGTTTGGGGGCTTTTAGATGGGTCCTGAGGCAATCTAGAAGGGTCTGGGGGCCTTTACATGGGTCTTGAGGGTCATTAGAAGGGTGTGGAGGCCTTTAGAAAGGCGCTGAGGGGCTCTAGAAGGGTCTGGGGGCTATTAGAAGCGTCCTGAGGGGGTCCAGAAGGGTCTGGGGGCCTTTTTAAAGGCCCTCAGGGGGATTATAAGGGTCTCGCGGCTTTTAGAAAGGCCCTGAGTGGCATTACAAGGGTCTGGGGTCATATAGAAAGGCCCTGAGAGGTTCTAGAAGTGTCTGGGGTACTTTAGAAATGCCCTGAGGGGCATTAGAAGGGTCTGGGGGCCTTTAGAATGGTCCTGAGGGGTTCTAGAAGGGTCTGGAGGCATTTAAAACTGTCCTGAGAGGCTCTAGAAGGGTCTGGGTGCCTTTATAAGGGTCCTGAGGGGCTTTAGAAGGGTCTGGGTGCCCTTATAAAAGCCCTGATGGGAATTAGCAGGGTCTGGGGGACTTTAGAAGGGTCTGGGGGCCCTTAGAAGGGTCTTCAGGGGCTCTAGAAGGGTCTGGGGACCTTTAGAAAGGCCCTGTGGGGCATTAGAAGGGTCTGGGGGCCTTTAGAATGCTCCTGAGGGGCTCTATAAGGGTCTGGGGACCTTTATAATTGTCCTGACGGGCTCTAGAAGGGTCTGGTAACCTTTATAAATGCCCTGAGGGGCATTAGAAGGGTCTAAGGGCCTTTAGAAAGGTCCTGAGGGGCATTAGAAGGTTCTTGTGGCCTTCATAATGGTCCTGAAAGGCATTAGAAGGGTCTGGGGGCTTTTAGATGGGTCCTGAGGCAATCTAGAAGGGTCTAGGGGCCTTTACATGGGTCTTGAGGGTCATTAGAAGGGTGTGGAGGCCTCTAGAACGGCCCTGATGGGCTCTAGAAGGGTCTGGGGGCCTTTAGAAGGGTCTTCAGGGGCTATAGAGGGGTCTGGGGACCTTTAGAAAGGCCGTGTGGGGCATTAGTAGGGTCTGGGGGCCTTTAGAAGTGTCCTGAGGGGCAGTAGAAGGGTCTGGGAACCTTTATAAATGCCCTGAGGGGCATTAGAAGGGTCTGAGGGCCTTTAGAAAGGTCCTGAGGGGCATTAGAAGGGTCTTGTGGCCTTGATAAGGGTCCTGAAATGCATTAGAAGGGTCTGGGGGCTTTTAGATGGGTCCTGAGGCAATCTAGAATGGTCTAGGGGCTTTTACATGGGTCTTGAGGGTCATTAGAAGGGTGTGGAGGCCTTTAGAAAGGCCCTGAAATGCATTAGAAGGGTCTGGGGGCTTTTAGATGGGTCCTGAGGCAATCTAGAAGGGTCTGGGAGCCTTTACATGGGTCTTGAGGGTCATTAGAATGGTGTGGAGGCCTTTAGAAAGGCCCTGAGGAGCTCTAGAAGGGTCTGGGGGCTATTAGAAGCGTCCTGAGGGGGTCCAGAAGGGTCTGGGGGCCTTTTTAAAGGCCCTCAGGGGGATTATAAGGGTCTCGCGGCCTTTAGAAAGGCCCTGAGTGGCATTAGAAGGGTCTGGGTGCCTTTAGAAATGACGTGAGGGGCATTACAAAAGTATGGGGGCCTTTAGAAAGGCCCTGAGGGGCATTAGAAGGGTCTGGGGGCCTTTAGAGTGGTCCTCAGGAGGGTCTAGAAGGGTCTGGAGGCATTTAAAACTGTCCTGAGAGGCTCTAGAAGGGTCTGGGTGCCTTTATAAGGGTCCTGAGGGGCATTATAAGGGTCTGGGTGCCCTTATAAAAGCCCTGAGGGGAATTAGCAGGGTCTGGGGGACTTTAGAAGGGTCCTGAGGGGCTCTATAAGGGTCTGGGGTCTTTAGAAGGGTCTTCAGGGGCTCTAGAAGGGTCTGGGGACATTTAGAAAGGCCCTGTGGGGCATTAGAAGGGTCTGGGGGCCTTTAGAATGCTCCTGAGGGGCTCTATAAGGGTCCGGGGACCTTTATAAGTGTCCTGACTGGCTCTAGAAGGGTCTGGGAAGCTTTATAAATGCCCTGAGGGGCATTAGAAGGGTCTAAGGGCCTTTAGAAAGGTCCTGAGGGGCATTAGAAGGGTCTGAGGGCCTTTAGAAGGGTCCTGAGGTGCATTAGAAGGGTCTGGGGGCATTTAGATGGGTCCTGAGGCAATCTAGAAGGGTCTGGGGGCCTTTACATGGGTCTTGAGGGTCATTAGAAGGGTGTGGATGCCTTTAGAAAGGCCCTGAGGGACTCTAGAAGGGTCTGGGGGCTATTAGAAGCGTCCTGAGGGGGTCCAGAAGGGTCTGGGGTCCTTTTTAAAGGCCCTCAGGGGGACTATAAGGGTCTCGCGGCTTTTAGAAAGGCCCTGAGTAGCATTACAAGGGTCTGGGGTCATATAGAAAGGCCCTGAGAGGTTCTAGAAGTGTCTGGGGTACTTTAGAAATGCCCTGAGGGGCATTAGAAGGGTCTGGGGGCCTTTAGAATGGTCCTGAGGGGTTCTAGAAGGGTCTGGAGGAATTTAAAACTGTCCTGAGAGGCTCAAGAAGGGTCTGGGTGCCTTTATAAGGGTCCTGAGGGGCATTATAAGGGTCTGGGTGCCCTTATAAAAGCCCTGAGAGCAATTAGCAGGGTCTGGGGGACTTTAGAAGGGTCCTGGGGGGCTCTATAATGGTCTGGGGACCTTTAGAAAGGCCCTGTGAGGCATTAGAAGGGTCTGGGGGCTTTTAGAATGCTCCTGAGGGGCAGTAGAAGGGTCTGGGTACCTTTATAAGTGTCCTGACGGGCTCTAGAAGGGTCTGGGAACCTTTATAAATGCCCTGAGGTGCATTAGAAGGGTCTGAGGGCTTTTAGAAAGGCCCTGAGGGGCATTAGAAGGGTCTTGTGGCATTCATAAGGGTCCTGGAAGGCATTAGAAGGGTCTGGGGGCTTTTAGATGGGTCCTGAGGCAATCTAGAAGGGCCTAGGGGTCTTTACATGGGTCTTGAGGGTCATTAGAAGGGTGTGGAGGCCTTTTAGAAAGGCCCTGAAAGGCATTAGAAGGGTCTGGGGGCTTTTAGATGGGTCCTGAGGCAATCTAGAAGGGTCTGGGGGCCTTTACATGGGTCCTGAGCATCATTAGAAGTGTGTGGAGGCCTTTAGAAAGGCCCTGAGGGGCTCTAGAAGGGTCTGGGGGCTACTAGAAGCGTCCTGAGGGGGTCTAGAAGGGTCTGGGGGCCTTTTTGAAGGCCCTCAGGGGGATTATAAGGGTCTCGCGGCCTTTAGAAAAGCCCTGAGTGGCATTAGAAGGGTCTGGGTGCCTTTAGAAATGACCTGAGGGGCATTAGAAGGGTATGGGGGCCTTTAGAATGGTCCTGAGGGGGTCTAGAAGGGTCTGGAGGCATTTAAAACTGTCCTGAGAGGCTCTAGAAAGGTCTGGGTGCCTTTATAAGGGTCCTGAGGGGCATTAGAAGGGTCTGGGTGACATTATAAAAGCACTGAAAGGAATTAGCAGGGTCTGGGGGACTTTAGAAGGGTCTTGAGGGGCTCTAGAAGGGTCTGGGGACCTTTAGAAAGGCCCTGTGTGGAATTAGAAGGGTCTGCGGCCTTTAGAAGGGTCTTCAGGGGCTCTAGAAGGGTCTGGGGACCTTTAGAATGCTCCTGAGGGGCAGTAGAAGGGTCTGGGGACCTTTATAAACGCCCTGAGGGGCATTAGAAGGGTCTGAGGGCCTTTAGAAAGGTCCTGAGGTGCATTAGAAGGGTCTTGTGGCCTTCATAAGGGTCCTGAAAGGCATTAGAAGGGTCTGTGGGCTTTTAGATTGGTCCTGAGGCAATCTAGAAGGGTCTAGGGGCATTTACATGGGTCTTGAGGGTCATTAGAAAGGTGTGAAGGCCTTTAGAAAGGCGCTGAGGGGCTCTAAAAGGGTCTGGGGTCTATTAGAAGCGTCCTGAGGGGGTCCAGAAGGGTCTGGGGGCCTTTTTAAAGGCCCTCAGGGGGATTATAAGGGTCTCGCGGCTTTTAGAAAGGCCCTGAGTGGCATTACAAGGGTGTGGGGTCGTATAGAAAGTCCCTGAGAGGTTCTAGAAGTGTCTGGGGTACTTTAGAAATGCCCTGAGGGGCATTAGAAGGGTCTGGGGGCCTTTAGAATGGTCCTGAGGGGTTCTAGAAGGGTCTGGAGGCATTTAAAACTGTCCTGAGAGGCTCTAGAAGGGTCTGGGTGCCTTTATAAGGGTCCTGAGGAGCTTTAGAAGGGTCTGGGTGCCCTTATAAAAGCCCTGAAGGGAATTAGCAGGGTCTGGGGGACTTTAGAAGGGTCCTGAGGGGCTCTATAAGGGTCTTGGGGCCTATTTAAAGGCCCTCAGGGAGATTATAAGGGTCTCGCGGCCTTTAGAAAGGCCCTGAGTGGCATTAGAAGGGTCTGGGTGCCTTTAGAAATGACGTGAGGGGCATTACAAGGGTATGGGGGCCTTTAGAAAGGCCCTGAGGGGCATTAGAAGGGTCTGGGGGCCTTTAGAATGGTCCTGAGGGGCATTAGAAGGGTCTCGGTGCCCTTATAAAAGCCCTGAGAGGAATTAGCAGGCTCTGGGGGACTTTAGAAGGGTCTTCAGGGGCTCTAGAAGGGTCTGGGGACCTTTAGAAAGACCCTGTGGGGCATTAGAAGGGTCTGGGGGCCTTTAGAAGGGTCCTGAGGGGCAGTAGAAGGGTCGGGGTGCCTTTAGAAGGGTCTTCAGGGGCTCTACTAGGGTCTGAGGACCTTTAGAAAGGCCCTGTGGGGCATTAGAAAGGTCTGGAGGCCTTTAGAATGCTCCTGATGGGCAGGAGAAGGGTCTGGGGACCTTTATAAGGCCCTGACGAGCATTAGAATGGTCTGCAGGCCTTTAGAAGTGTCCTGAGGGGCTCTAGAATGGTCTGGGGGCCTTTATAAGGGTCCTGGCAGGCTCTAGAAGGGTCTGGGAACCTTTATAAATGCCCTGAGGTGCATTAGAAGGGTCTGAGGGCCTTTAGAAAGGTCCTGAGGGGCATTAGAAGGGTCTTGTGGCCTTCATAAGGGTCCTGAAAGGCATTAGAAGGGTCTGGGGGCTTTTAGATGGGTCCTGAGCCAATCTAGAAGGGTCTAGGGGCCTTTACATGGGTCTTGAGGGTCATTAGAAGGGTGTGGAGGCCTTTAGAAAGGCCCTGAAAGGCATTAGAAGGGTCTGGGTGCTTTTAGATGGGTCCTGAGGCAATCTAGAAGGGTCTGGGGGCCTTTACATGGGTCTTGAGTGTCCTTAGAAAGGTGTGGAGGCCTTTAGAAAAGCCCTGAGGGGCTCTAGAAGGGTCTGGGGGCTATTAGAAGCGTCCTGAGGGGGTCCAGAAGGGTCTGGGGGCCTTTTTAAAGGCCATCAGGGGGATTATAAGGGTCTCGCGGCCTTTAGAAAGGCCCTGAGTGGCATTAGAAGGGTCTGGGTGCCTTTAGAAATGACCTGAGGGGCATTAGAAGGGTATGGGGGCATTTAGAATGGTCCTGAGGGGTTCTAGAAGGGTCTGGAGGCATTTAAAACTGTCCTGAGAGGCTCTAGAAGGGTCTGGGTGCCTTTATAAGGGTCCTGAGGAGCTTTAGAAGGGTCTGGGTGCCCTTATAAAAGACCTGAGGGGAATTAGCAGGGTCTGGGGGAGTTTAGAAGGGTCCTGAGGGGCTCTATAAGGGTCTTGGGGCCTTTAGAAGGGTCTTCAGGGGCTCTAGAAGGGTCTGGGGACCTTTAGAAAGGCCCTGTGGGGCATTAGAAGGGTCTGGGGGCCTTTAGAATGCTCCTGAGGGGCAGTAGAAGGGTCTGGGGACCTTTATAAATGCCCTGAGGGGCATTAGAAGGGTCTGAGGGCCTTTAGAAAGGTCCTGAGGGGCATTAGAAGGGTCTTGTGGCCTTCATAAGGGTCCTGAAAGGCATTAGAAGGGTCTGGGGGCTTTTAGATGGGTCCTGAGGCAATCTGGAAGGGTCTGGGGGCCTTTACATGGGTCTTGAGGGTCATTAGAAGGGTGTGGATGCCTTTAGAAAGGCCCTGAGGCGCTCTAGAAGGGTCTGGGGGCTATTAGAAGCGTCCTGAGGGGGTCCAGAAGGGTCTGGGGGCCTTTTTAAAGGCCCTCAGGGGGATTATAAGGGTCTCGCTGCCTTTAGAAAGGCCCTGAGTGGCATTATAAGGGTCTGGGTGCCTTTAGAAATGACGTGAGGGGCATTACAAGGGTATGGGGGCCTTTAGAAAGGCCCTGAGGGGCATTAGAAGGGTCTGGGGGCCTTTAGAATGGTCCTGAGGGGCATTAGAAGGGTCTCGGTGCCCTTAAAAAAGCCCAGAGAGGAATTAGCAGGGTCTGGGGGACTTTAGAAGGGTCTTCAGGGGCTCTAGAAGGGTCTGGGGACCTTTAGAAAGACCCTGTGGGGCATTAGAAGGGTCTGGGGGCCTTTAGAAGGGTCCTGAGGGGCAGTAGAAGGGTCTGGGGGCCTTTAGAAGGGTCTTTAGGGGCTCTAGAAGGGTCTGGGGACCTTTAGAAAGGCCCCGTGGGGCATTAGAAGGGTCTGAGGTCCTTTAGAATGCTCCTGAGGGGCAGTAGAAGGGTCTTGGGACCTTTATAAGTGTCCTGACGGGCTCTAGAATGGTCTGGGAACCTTTATAAATGCCCTGAGGGGCATTAGAAGGGTCTGAGGGCCTTTAGAAAGGTCCTGAGGGGCATTAGAAGGGTCTTGTGGCCTTCATAAGGGTCCTGAAATGCATTAGAAGGGTCTGGGGGCTTTTAGATGGGTCCTGAGGCAACCTAGAAGGGTCTAGGGGCCTTTACATTGGTCTTGATGGTCATTAGAAGGGTGTGGAGGCCTTTAGAAAGGCCCTGAAAGGCATTAGAAGGGTCTGGGGGCTTTTAGATGGGTCCTGAGGCAATCTAGAAGGGTCTAGGGGCCTTTACATGGGTCTTGAGGGTCATTAGAATGGTGTGGAGGCCTTTAGAAAGGCCCTGAGTGGCTCTAGAAAGGTCTGGGGGCTATTAGAAGCGTCCTGAGGGGGTCCAGAAGGGTCTGGGGGACTTTTTAAAGGCCGTCAAGGGGAATTATAAGGGTCTCGTGGCCTTTAGAAAGGCCCTGAGTGGCATTACAAGGGCCTGGGGTCATATAGATAGGCCCTGAGAGGTTCTAGAAGTGTCTGGGGTACTTTAGAAAGGCCCTGAGGGGCATTAGAAGGGTCTGGGGGCCTTTAGAATGGTCCTGAGGGGGTCTAGAAGGGTCTGGAGGCATTTAAAACTGTCCTGAGAGGCTCTAGAAGGGTCTGGGTGCCTTTATAAGGGTCCTGAGGGGCATTAGAAGGGTCTGGGTGCCCTTATAAAAGCCCTGAGTGGAATTAGCAGGGTCTGGGGGACTTTAGAAGGGTCCTGAGGGGCTCTATAAGGGTCTGGGGGCCTTTAGAAGGGTCTTCAGGGGCTCTAGAGGGGTCTGGGGGCCTTTAGAAAGGCCCTGTGGGGCATTAGAAGGGTCTGGGGGCCTTTAGAATGCTCCTGAGGGGCAGTAGAATGGTCTGGGGACCTTTATAAGGGTCCTGACGGGCTCTAGAAGGGTCTGAGGGCCTTTAGAAAGGTCCTGAGGGGCATTAGAAGGGTCTTGTGGCCTTCATAAGGGTCCTGAAAGGCATTAGAAGGGTCTGGGGGCTTTTAGATGGGTCCTGAGGCTTTCTAGAAGGGTCTAGGGGCCTTTACATGGGTCTTGAGGGTCATTAGAAGGGTGTGGAGGCCTTTAGAAAGGCCCTGAGGAGCTCTAGAAGGGTCTGGGTGCTATTAGAAGCGTCCTGAGGGGTTCCAGAAGGGTCTGGGGGCCTTTTTAAAGGCCCTCAGGGGGATTACAAGGGTCTCGCGGCCTTTAGAAAGGCCCTGAATGGCATTAGAAGGGTCTGGGTGCCTTTGGAAATGTCCTGAGGGGCTCTAGAAGGGTCTGGGGGCCTTTAGAAATGTCCTGAGGGGCATTACAAGGGTTTGGGGTCATATAGAAAGGTCCTGAGAGGTTCTAGAAGTGTCTGGGGTACTTTAGAAAGGCCCTGAGGGGCATTAGAAGGGTCTGGGGGCCTTTAGAAGGGTCCTGAGGGGCATTACAAGGGTCTGGGGGCCTTTAGAATGGTCCTGAGGGTGTCTAGAAGGGTCTGGAGGCATTTAAAACTGTCCTGAGAGGCTCTAGAAGGGTCTGGGTGCCTTTAAAAGGGTCCTGAAAGGCATTAGAAGGGTCTGGGGGCTTTTAGATGGGTCCTGAGGCAATCTAGAAGGGTCTAGGGGCCTTTACATGGGTCTTGAGGGTCATTAGAAGGGTCTGGGGGCATTTAGAAGAGTCCTGAGGGGTATTAGAAGAGTCTGGGGTGCTTTAGAAATGTCCTGAGGGTGTCTAGAAGGGTCTGGAGGCATTTAAAACTGTCCTGAGAGGCTCTAGAAGGGTCTGGGTGCCTTTATAAGGGTCCTGAGGGGCATTAGAAGGGTCTGGGTGCCCTTATAAAAGCCCTGAGGGGAATTAGCAGGGTCTGGGGGACTTTAGAAGGGTCCTGAGGAGCTCTATAAGGGTCTGGGAGCCTTTAAAAGGGTCTTCAGGGGCTCTTGAATGCTCTGGGGACCTTTTTAAAGGCCCTGTGGGGCATTAGAAGGGTCTGGTGGCCTTTAGAATGCTCCTGAGGGGCAGTAGAAGGGTCTGGGGACATTTATAAAGGCCCTGACGGGCATTAGAATGGTCTGCAAGCCTTTAGACGTGTCCTGAGCGGCTCTAGAATGGTCTGGGGTCATTTATAAGGGTCCTGACGGGCTCTAGAAGGGTCTGGGAACCTTTATAAAAGACCTGAGGGGCATTAGAAGGGTCTGAGGCCCTTTAGAAAGGTCCTGAGGGGCATTAGAAGGGTCTTGTGGCCTTCATAAGGGTCCTGAAAGGCATTAGAAGTGTCTGGGGGCATTTAGATGGGTCCTGAGGCAATCTAGAAGGGTCTAGGGGCCTTTACATGGGTCTTGAGGGTCATTAGAAGGGTGTGGAGGCCTTTAGAAAGGCCCTGAGGGGCTCTAGAAGGGTCTGGGGGATATTAGAAGCGTCCTGAGGAGGTACAGAAGGGTCTGGGGGCCTTTTTAAAGGCCCTCAGGGGGATTATAAGGGTCTCGCGGCCTTCAAAAAGGAACTGAGTGGAATTACAAGGGTCTGGGGTCGTATTGAAAGGCTCTGAGAGGTTCTAGAAGTGTCTGGGGTAATTTAGAAAGTCCCTGAGGGGCATTAGAACGGTCTGGGGGCCTTTAGAAGGGTCCTGAGGGGCATTAGAAGGGTCTGGGGGCATTTAGAAGGGTCCTGAGGGGGTCTAGAAGGGTCTGGAGGCATTTAAAACTGTCCTGAGAGGCTCTAGAATGGTCTGGGTGCCTTTGTAAGGGTCCTGAGGGGCATTAGAAGGGTCTGGGTGCCCTTATAAAAGCCCTGAGGGGAATTAGCAGGGTCTGGGGGACTTTAGAAGGGTCCTGAGGGCCTCTATAAGGGTCTGGCGGCCTTTATAAGGGTCTTCAGGTGCTCTAGAAGGGTCTGGGGACCCTTAGAAAGGCCCTGAAAGGCATTAGAAGGGTCTGGGGGCCCTTAGAATGCTCCTGAGGGGCAGTAGAATAGTCTGGGGACATTTATAAAGGCCCTGACGGGCTCTAGAATGGCCTGGGTGCCTTTATAAGGGTCCTGACGTGCTCTAGAAAGGTCTGGGAACCTTTATAAATGCCCTGAGGGGCATTAGAAGGGTCTGAGGGCCTTTATAATGCTCCTGAGGGGCATTAGAAGGGTCTTGTGGCCTTCATAAGGGTCCTGAAAGGCATTAGAAGGCTCTGGGGGCTTTTAGATGGGTCCTGAGGCAATCTAGAAGGGTCTGGGGGCCTTTACATGGGTCTTGAGGGTCATTAGAAGGGTGTGGAGGCCTTTAGAAAGGCCCTGATGGGCTCTAGAAGGGTGTGGGGGCTATTAGAAGCGTCCTGAGGGGGTCCAGAAGGGTCTGGGGTCCTTTTTAAAGGCCGTCAGGGGGATTATAAGGGTCTCGCGGCCTTTAGAAAGGCCCTAAGTGGCATTACAGGGGTCTGGGTTCATATAGAAAGGCTCTGAGAGGTTCTAGAAGTGTCTGGGGTAATTTAGAAAGGCCCTCAGGGGAATTAGAAGGGTCTGGAACCTTTAGAAAGGTCTTCAGGGGCTCTAGAAGGGTCTGGGGACTTTTAGAAAGGCCCTGTGGGGCATTAGAAGGGTCTGAGGGCTTTTATAAGGGTCTTCAAGTGCTCTAGAATGGTCTGGGGACCTTTAGAAAGGCCCTGTGGGGCATTAGAATGGTCTGGGGGCCTTTAGAGTGCTCCTGAGGGGCAGTAGAATGGTCTGCGGGCCTTTAGAATTGTCCTGAGGGGCTCAAGAATGATCTGGGGGCATTTATAAGGGTCCTGACAGGCTCTAGAAGGTTCTGGGAACCTTTATAAAGGCCCTGAAAGGCATTAGAAGGGTCTGAGGGCCTTTAGAAAGGTCCTGAGTGGCATTAGAAGGGTCTGGAGGCATTTAGAAAGGCCCTGAAAGGCATTAGAAGGGTCTGGGGGCTTTTAGATGGGTCCTGAGGCAATCTAGAAGGGTCTAGGGGCCTTTACATGGGTCTTGAGGGTCATTAGAAGGGTGTGGAGGCCTTTAGATAGGCCCTGAGGGTGTCTAGAAGGGTCTGGGGGCAACTAGAAGCGTCCTGAGGGGGTCCAGAAGGGTCTGGGGGCCTTTTTAAAGGCCCTCAGGGGGAATATAAGGGTCTCGCTGCCTTTAGAAAGGCCCTGAGTTGCATTAGAAGGATCTGGGTGCCTTTAGAAATGTCCTGAGGGGCATTAGAACAGTATGGGGGCCTTTAGAAAGGCCCTAAGGGGCATTACAAGGGTCTGGGGTCATATAGAAAGGCCCTGAGAGGTTCTAGAAGTGTCTGGGGTACTTTAGAAAAGCCCTGTGGGGCATTACAAGGGACTGGGGGCCTTTAGAAGGGTCCTGAGGGGCATTAGAATGGTCTGGGGGAATTTAGAATGGTCCTGAGGGGGTCTAGAAGGGTCGGGAGGCATTTAAAACTGTCCTGAGAGGCTCTAGAAGGGTCTGGGTGCCTTTATAAGGGTCCTGAAAGGTATTAGAACGGTCTGGGGGATTTTAGATGGGTCCTGAGGCAATCTAGAAGGGTCTAGGGGCCTTTACATGGGTCTTGAGGGTCATTAGAAGGGTGTGGAGGCCTTTAGAAAGGCCCTGAAAGGCATTAGAAGGGTCTGGGAGCTTTTAGATGGGTCCTGAGGCAATCTAGAAGGGTCTGGGGGCCTTTACATGGGTCTTGATTTTCATTAAAAGGGTGTGGAGGCCTTTAGAAAAGCCCTGAGGGGCTCTAGAAGGGTGTGGGGGCTATTAGAAGCGTCCTGAGGGGGTCCAGAAGGGTCTGGGGGCCTTTTTAAAGGCCCTCAGGGGGATTATAAGGGTCTCGCGGCCTTTAGAATGGCCCTGAGTGGCATTAGATGGGTCTGGGGGCCTTTAGAAGGGTCTTCAGGGGCTATAGAAGGGTCTGGGGACCTTTAGAAAGGCCCTGTGGGGCATTAGTTGGGTCTGGGGACATTTAGAGTGCTCCTGAGAGGCAGTAGAATGGTCTGCGGGCCTTTAGAAGTGTCCTGAGGGGCTCTAGTATGATCTCGGGGCATTTATAAGGGTCCTGACGGGCTCTAGAAGGGTCTGGGAACCTTTATAATGGCCCTGAAAGTCATTAGAAGGGTCTGATGGCCTTTAGAAAGGTCCTGAGGGGCATTAGAAGGGTCTTGTGACCTTCATAAGGGTCCTGAAAGGCATTAGAAGGGTCTGGGGGCCTTTAGAAGGGTCTTCAGGGGCTCTAGAAGGGTCTAGGTGCCTTTAGAAATGTCCTGAGGGGCTCTAGAAGGGTCTGGGGGCCTTTAGAAATGTCCTGAGGGGCATTAGAAGGGTCTGGGGGCCATTAGAAAGGCCCTGAGGGGCATTACAATGGTCTGAGGTCATATAGAAAGGCCCTGAGAGGTTCTAGAAGTGTCTGGGGTATTTAGAAAGGCCGTGAGGGGCATTAGAAGGGTCTGGGGACATTTATAAAGGCCCTGACGGGCATTAGAATGGTCTGCGGGCCTTTAGAAGTGTCCTGAGGGGCTCTAGAATGTTCTGGGGGCCTTTATAAGGGTCCTGACGTGCTCTAGAGGGGTCTAGGAACCTTTATAAATGCCCTGAGGGGCATTAGAAGGGTCTGAGGGCCTTTAGAAAGGTCCTGAGGGGCATTAGAAGGGTTTTGTGGCCTTCATAAGGGTCCTTAAAGGCATTAGAAGGGTCTGGGGGCTTTTAGATGGGTCCTGAGCTAATCTAGAAGGGTCTAGGGGCCTTTACATGGGTCTTGAGGATCATTAGAAGGGTATGGAGGCCTTTAGAAAGGCCCTGAAAGGCATTAGAAGGGTCTGGGAGCTTTTAGATGGGTCCTGAGGTAATCTAGAAGGGTCTGGGGGCCATTACATGGGTCTTGAGGGTCATTAGAAGGGTGTGGAGGCCTTTAGAAAGGCCCTGATGGGCTCTAGAAGGGTGTGGGGGCTATTAGAAGCGTCCTGAGGGGGTCCAGAAGGGTCTGGGGGCCTTTTTAAAGGCCCTCAGAGGGATTATAAGGGTCTCGCGACCTTTAGAAATGCCCTGAGTGGCATTAGTAGGGTCTGGGGGCTATTATAAGCGTACTGAGGGCGTCCAGAAGGGTCTGGGGGCCTTTTTAAAAGCCCTCAGGGGGATTATAAGGGTCTCGCGGCCTTTAGAAAGGCCCTGAGTGGCATTAGAAGGGTCTGGGGGCCATTAGAATGGTCTTCAGGGGCTCTAGAAGGGTCTGGGGACCTTTAGAAAGGCCCTGTGGGGCATTAGAAGGGTCTGGGGGCCTTTAGAGTGCTCCTGAGGGGCAGTAGAATGGTCTGCGGGCCTTTAGAAGTGTCCTGAGGGGCTCTAGAATGATCTGGGGGCATTTATAAGGGTCCTGACGGTCTCTAGAAGGGTCTGGGAACCTTTATAAAGGCCCTGAAAAGCATTAGAAGGGTCTTGAGGGCCTTTAGAAAGATTCCTGAGGGGCATTAGAAGGGTCTTGTGGCCTTCATAAGGGTCCTGAAAGGCATTAGAAGGGTCTGGGGGCTTTTAGATGGGTCCTGAGGCAATCTAGAAGGGTCTAGGGGCCTTTACATGGGTCTTGAGGGTCATTAGAAGGGTGTGGAGGCCTTTAGAAATGTCCTGAGGGGCTCTAGAAGGGTCTGGGGGCCTTTAGAAATGTCCTGAGGGGCATTAGAAGGGTCTGGGGGCCTTTAGAAAGGCCCTGAGGGGCATTACAAGGGTCTGGGGTCATATAGAAAGGCCCTGAGAGGTTCTAGAAGTGTCTGGGGTACTTTAGAAAAGCCCTGTGGGGCATTACAAGGGACTGGGGGCCTTTAGAAGGGTCCTGAGGGGCATTAGAATGGTCTGGGGGAATTTAGAATGGTCCTGAGGGGGTCTAGAAGGGTCGGGAGGCATTTAAAACTGTCCTGAGAGGCTCTAGAAGGGTCTGGGTGCCTTTATAAGGGTCCTGAAAGGTATTAGAAGGGTCTGGGGGATTTTAGATGGGTCCTGAGGCAATCTAGAAGGGTCTAGGGGCCTTTACATGGGTCTTGAGGGTCATTAGAAGGGTGTGGAGGCCTTTAGAAAGGCCCTGAAAGGCATTAGAAGGGTCTGGGAGCTTTTAGATGGGTCCTGAGGCAATCTAGAAGGGTCTGGGGGCCTTTACATGGGTCTTGATTGTCATTAAAAGGGTGTGGAGGCCTTTAGAAAAGCCCTGAGGGGTTCTAGAAGGGTGTGGGGGCTATTAGAAGCGTCCTGAGGGGGTCCAGAAGGGTCTGGGGGCCTTTTTAAAGGCCCTCAGGGGGATTATAAGGGTCTCGCGGCCTTTAGAAAGGCCCTGAGTGGCATTAGATGGGTCTGGGGGCCTTTAGAAGGGTCTTCAGGGGCTATAGAAGGGTCTGGGGACCTTTAGAAAGGCCCTGTGGGGCATTAGTTGGGTCTGGGGACATTTAGAGTGCTCCTGAGAGGCAGTAGAATGGTCTGCGGGCCTTTAGAAGTGTCCTGAGGGGCTCTAGTATGATCTCGGGGCCTTTATAAGGGTCCTGACGGGCTCTAGAAGGGTCTGGGAACCTTTATAATGGCCCTGAAAGTCATTAGAAGGGTCTGATGGCCTTTAGAAAGGTCCTGAGGGGCATTAGAAGGGTCTTGTGGCCTTCATAAGGGTCCTGAAAGGCATTAGAAGGGTCTGGGGGCCTTTAGAAGGGTCTTCAGGGGCTCTAGAAGGGTCTAGGTGCCTTTAGAAATGTCCTGAGGGGCTCTAGAAGGGTCTGGGGGCCTTTAGAAATGTCCTGAGGGGCATTAGAAGGGTCTGGGGGCCATTAGAAAGGCCCTGAGGGGCATTACAATGGTCTGAGGTCATATAGAAAGGCCCTGAGAGTTTCTAGAAGTGTCTGGGGTATTTAGAAAGGCCGTGAGGGGCATTAGAAGGGTCTGGGGACATTTATAAAGGCCCTGACGGGCATTAGAATGGTCTGCGGGCCTTTAGAAGTGTCCTGAGGGGCTCTAGAATGTTCTGGGGGCCTTTATAAGGGTCCTGACGTGCTCTAGAGGGGTCTAGGAACCTTTATAAATGCCCTGAGGGGCATTAGAAGGGTCTGAGGGCCTTTAGAAAGGTCCTGAGGGTCATTAGAAGGGTTTTGTGGCCTTCATAAGGGTCCTTAAAGGCATTAGAAGGGTCTGGGGGCTTTTAGATGGGTCCTGAGCTAATCTAGAAGGGTCTAGGGGCCTTTACATGGGTCTTGAGGGTCATTAGAAGGGTATGGAGGCCTTTAGAAAGGCCCTGAAAGGCATTAGAAGGGTCTGGGAGCTTTTAGATGGGTCCTGAGGTAATCTAGAAGGGTCTGGGGGCCATTACATGGGTCTTGAGGGTCATTAGAAGGGTGTGGAGGCCTTTAGAAAGGCCCTGAGGGGCTCTCGAAGGGTGTGGGGGCTATTAGAAGCGTCCTGAGGGGGTCCAGAAGGGTCTGGGGGCCTTTTTAAAGGCCCTGAGAGGGATTATAAGGGTCTCGCGACCTTTAGAAATGCCCTGAGTGGCATTAGTAGGGTCTGGGGGCTATTATAAGCGTACTGAGGGCGTCCAGAAGGGTCTGGGGGCCTTTTTAAAAGCCCTCAGGGGGATTATAAGGGTCTCGCGGCCTTTAGAAAGGCCCTGAGTGGCATTAGAAGGGTCTGGGGGCCATTAGAATGGTCTTCAGGGGCTCTAGAAGGGTCTGGGGACCTTTAGAAAGGCCCTGTGGGGCATTAGAAGGGTCTGGGGGCCTTTAGAGTGCTCCTGAGGGGCAGTAGAATGGTCTGCGGGCCTTTAGAAGTGTCCTGAGGGGCAGTAGAATGGTCTGCGGGCCTTTAGAAGTGTCCTGAGGGGCTCTAGAATGATCTGGGGGCATTTATAAGGGTCCTGACGGTCTCTAGAAGGGTCTGGGAACCTTTATAAAGGCCCTGAAAAGCATTAGAAGGGTCTTGAGGGCCTTTAGAAAGATTCCTGAGGGGCATTAGAAGGGTCTTGTGGCCTTCATAAGGGTCCTGAAAGGCATTAGAAGGGTCTGGGGGCTTTTAGATGGCTCCTGAGGCAATCTAGAAGGGTCTAGGTGCCTTTACATGGGCCTTGAGGGTCATTAGAAGGGTGTGGAGGCCTTTAGAAAGGCCCTGAAAGGCATTAGAAGGGTCTGGGGGCTTTTAGATGGGTCCTGAGGCAATCTAGAAGGGTCTAGGGGCCTTTACATGAGTCTTGAGGGTCATTAGAAGGGTGTGGAGGCCTTTAGAAAGGCCCTGAGTTGCTCTAGAATGGTCTGGGGGCTATTAGAAGCGTCCTGAGGGGGTCCAGAAGGGTCTGGGGGCCTTTTTAAAGGCCCTCAGGGGGATTATAAGGGTCTCGCGGCCTTTAGAAAGGCCCTGAGTGGCATTAGAAGGGTCTGGGTGCCTTTAGAAATGTCCTGAGGGGCTCTAGAAGGGTCTGGGGGCCTTTAGAAAGGCCCTGAGGGGCATTACAAGGGTCTGGGGTCATATAGAAAGGCCCTGAGAGGTTCTAGAAGTGTCTGGGGTACTTTAGAAAGGCCCTGAGGGGCATTAGAAGGGTCTGGGGGCCTTTAGAATGGTCCTGAGGGGGTCTAGAAGGGTCTGGAGGCATTTAAAACTGTACTGAGAGGCTCTAGAAGGGTCTTGGTGCCTTTATAAGGGTCCTGAACGGCATTAGAAGGGTCTGGGGGCTTTAAGATGGGTCCTGAGGCAATCTAGAAGGGTCTAGGGGCCTTTACATGGGTCTTGAGGGTCATTAGAAGGGTATGGAGGCCTTTAGAATGGCCCTGAAAGGCATTAGAAGGGTCTGGGAGCTTTTAGATGGGTCCTGAGGTAATCTAGAAGGGTCTGGGGGCCATTACATGGGTCTTGAGGGTCATTAGAAGGGTGTGGAGGCCTTTAGAAAGGCCCTGAGGGGCTCTAGAATGGTGTGGGGGCTATTAGAAGCGTCCTGAGGGGGTCCAGAAGGGTCTGGGAGCCTTTTTAAAGGCCCTCAGGGGGATTATAAGGGTGTCGCGACCTTTAGAAAAGCCCTGAGTGACATTAGAAGGGTCTGGGGGCATATAGAAGCGTCCTGAGGGGGTCCAGAAATGTCTGGGGGTCTTTTTAAAGGCCCTCAGGGGGATTATAAGGGTCTCGCTGCCTTTAGAAAGGCCCTGAGTGGCATTAGAAGGGTCTGGGGTCCTTTAGAATGGTCTTCAGTGGCTATAGAAGGGTCTGGGGACATTTAGAAAGGCCCTGTGGGGCATTAGTAGGGTCTGGGGACATTTAGAGTGCTCCTGAGAGGCAGTAGAATGGTCTGCGGGCCTTTAGAAGTATCCTGAGGTGCTCTAGAATGATCTGGGGTCCTTTATAAGGGTCCTGACGGGCTCTAGAAGGGTCTGGGAACCTTTATAAAGGCCCTGAAAGGCATTAGAAGGGTCTGAGGGCCTTTAGAAAGGTCCTGAGGGGCATTAGAAGGGTCTTGTGCCCTTCATAAGGGTCCTGAAAGGCATTAGAAGGGTCTGGGGGCTTTTAGCTGGGTCCTGAGGCAATCTAGAAGGGTCTGGGGGCCGTTACGTGGGTCTTGAGGGTAATTAGAAGGGTGTGGAGGCCTTTAGAAAGGCCCTGAGGGGCTCTAGAAGGGTCTGGGTGCTATTAGAAGCGTCCTGAGGGGGTCCAGAAGGGTCTGGGGGCCTTTTTAAAGGCCCTCAGGGGGATTATAAGGGTCTCGCGGCCTTTAGAAAGGCCCTGAGTGGCATTAGAAAGGTCTGGGTGCCTTTAGAAAGGCCCTGAGGGGAATTAGAAGGGTCTGGGGGCTTTTAGAATGGTCCTGAGGGGGTCTAGAAGGATCTAGAGGCATTTAAAACTGTCCTGAGAGGCTCTAGAAGGGTCTGGGTGCCTATATAAGGGTCCTGATGGGGTCCAGAAGGGTCTGGGGGCCTTTTTAAAGGCCCTCAGGGGGATTATAAGGGTCTCGCGGCCTTTAGAAAGGCCCTGAGTGGCATTACAAGGGTCTGGGGTCATATAGAAAGGCCCTGAGAAGTTCTAGAAGTGTCTGGGGTACTTTAGAAATGCCCTGAGGGGCATTAGAAGGGTCTGGGGGCCTTTAGAATGGTCCTGAGTGTTCTAGAAGGGTCTGGAGGCATTTAAAACTGTCCTGAGAGGCTCTAGAAGGGTCTGGGTACCTATATAAGGGTCCTGAGGGGCTTTAGAAGGGTCTGGGTGCCCTTATAAAAGCCCTGAGGGGAATTAGCAGGGTCTGGGGGACTTTAGAAGGGTCCTGAGGGGCTCTATAAGGGTCTGGGGGCCCTTAGAAGGGTCTTCAGGGGCTCTAGAAGGGTCTGGGGACCTTTAGAAAGGCCCTGTCGGGCATTAGAAGGGTCTGGGGACCTTTAGAATGCTCCTGAGGGGCACTATAAGGGTCTGGGGACCTTTATAAGTGTCCTGACTGGCTCTAGAAGGGTCTGGGAACCTTTATAAATGCCCTGAGAGGGAATTTGAAGAGTCTGAGGGCCTTTAGAAAGGTCCTGAGGGTCATTAGAAGGGTCTTGTGGCCTTCCTAAGGGTCCTGAAAGGCATTAGAAGGGTCTGGGGGCTTTTAGATGGGTCCTGAGGCAATCTAGAAGGGTCTAGGGGCCTTTACATGGGTCTTGAGGGTCATTAGAAGGGTGTGGAGGCCTTTAGAAAGGCCCTGAAAGGCATTAGAAGGGTCTGGGGCTTTTAGATGGGTCCTTAGGCAATCTAGAAGGGTCTGGGGGCCTTTACATGGGTCTTGAGGGTCATTAGAAGGGTGTGGAGGCCTTTAGAAAGGCCCTGAGGGCCTCTAGAAGGGTCTGGGGGCTATTAGAAGCGTCCTGAGGGGGTCCAGAATGGTCTGGGGGCCTTTTTAAAGGCCCTCAGGGGGATTATAAGGGTCTCGCGGCCTTTAGAAAGGCCCTGAGTGGCATTACATGGGTCTGGGGTCATATAGAAAGGCCCTGAGAGGTTCTAGAAGTGTCTGGGGTACTTTAGAAAGGCCCTGAGGGGCATTAGAAGGGTCTGGGGGCCTTTAGAATGGTCCTGAGGGGGTCTAGAAGGGTCTGGAGGCATTTAAAACTGTCCTGAGAGGCTCTAGAAGGGTCTGGGTGCCTTTATAAGGGTCCTGAGGGGCATTAGAAAAGTCTGGGTGCCCTTATAAAAGCCCTGAGGGGAATTAGCAGGGTCTGGGGGACTTTAGAAGGGTCCTGAGGGGCTCTATAAGGGTCTGGGGGCCTTTAGAAGGGTCTTCAGGGGTTCTAGAGGGGTCTGGGGACCTTTAGAAAGGCCCTGTGGGGCATTAGAAGGGTCTGGGGGCCTTTAGAATACTCCTGAGGTGCAGTAGAAGGGTCTGGGGACCTTTATAAGGGTCCTGACGGGCTCTAGAAGGGTCTGAGGGCCTTTAGAAAGGTCCTGAGGGGCATTAGAAGGGTCTTGTGGCCTTCATAAGGGTCCTGAAAGGCATTGGAAGGGTCTGGGGGCTTTTAGATGGGTCCTGAGGCAATCTAGAAGGGTCTAGGGGCCTTTACATGGGTCTTGAGGGTCATTAGAAGGGTGTGGAGGCCTTTAGAAAGGCCCTGAAAGGCATTAGAAGGGTCTGGGGACTTTTAGATTGGTCCTGAGGCAATCTAGAAGGGTCTGGGGGCCTTTACATGGGTCTTGAGGGTCATTAGAAGGGTGTGGAGGCCTTTAGAAAGGCCCTGAGGGGCACTAGAAGGGTCTGGGGGCTATTAGAAGCGTCCTGAGGGGGTCTAGAAGGGTCTGGGGGCCTTTAGAAATGACCTGAGGGGCATTAGAAGGGTATGGGGGGGTTTAGAAAGGCCCTGAGTGGCATTAGAAGGGTCTGGGGGCCTTTAGAATGGTCCTGACGGGGTCTAGAAGGGTCTGGAGGCATTTAAAACTGTCCTGAGAGGCTCTAGAAGGGTCTGGGTGCCTTTATAAGGGTCCTGAGGGGCATTAGAAGGGTCTGGGTGCCCTTATAAAAGCCCTGAGGGGAATTAGCTGGGTCTGGGGGACTTTAGAAGGGTCCTGAGGGGCTCTATAAGGGTCTGGGGGCCTTTAGAAGGGTCTTCAGGGGCTCTAGAAGGGTCTGGGGACCTTTAGAAAGGCCCTGTGGGGCATTAGAAGGGTCTGGGGGCCTTTAGAATGCTCCTGAGGGGCAGTAGAAGGGTCTGGGGACATTTATAAAGGCCCTGACAGGCATTAGAATGGTCTGCGGGATTTAGAAGTGTCCTGAGGGGCTCTAGAATGGTCTGGGGGCCTTTATAAGTGTCCTGACAGGCTCTAGAAGGGTCTGGGAACCTTTATAAATGCCCTGAGGGGCATTAGAAGGGTCTGAGGGCCTTTAGAAAGGTCCTGAGGGGCATTAGACGGGTCTTGTGGCCTTGATAAGGGTCCTGAAAGGCATTAGAAGGGTCTGGGGGCTTTTAGATGGGTCCTGAGGCAATCTAGAAGGGTCTGGGGGCCTTTACATGGGTCTTGAGGGTCATTAGAAGGGTGTGGAGGCCTTTAGAAAGGCCCTGAGGAGCTCTAGAAGGGTCTGGGGGCTATTAGAAGCGTCCTGAGGGGGTCCAGAAGGGTCTGAGGGCCTTTTTAAAGGCCCTCAGGTGGATTATAAGGGTCTCGCGGCCTTTAGAAAGGCCCTGAGTGGCATTAGAAGGGTCTGGGTGCCTTTAGAAATGACCTGAGAGGCATTAGAAGGGTATGGGAGCCTTTAGAAAGGCCCTGAGGGGCATTAGAAGGGTCTGGGGGCCTTTAGAATGGTCCTGAGGGGGTCTAGAAGGGTCTGGAGGCATTTAAAACTGTCCTGAGAGGCTCTAGAAGGGTCTGGGTGCCTTTATAAGGGTCCTGAGGGGCATTAGAAGGGTCTGGGTGCCTTTATAAAAGCCCTGAGGGGAATTAGCAGGGTCTGGGGGACTTTAGAAGGGTCTTCAGGGGCTCTAGAAGGGTCTGGGGGCCTTTAGAAGGGTCTTCAGGGGCTCTAGAAGGGTCTGGGGACCTTTATAAAGGCCCTGTGGGGCATTAGAAGGGTCTGGGGGCCTTTAGAATGTTCCTGAGGGGCAGTAGAAGGGTCTGGGGACCTTTAGAAAGGCCCTGGACGGGCATTAGAATGGTCTGCGGGCCTTTAGAAATGTCCTGAGGGGCTCTAGAATGGTCTGGGGGCCTTTATAAGGGTCCTGACGGGCTCTAGAAGGGTCTGGGAACCTTTATAAATGCCCTGAGGGGCATTAGAAGGGTCTGAGGGCCTTTAGAAACGTCCTGAGGGGCATTAGAAGGGTCTTGTGGCCTTCATAAGGGT
Source organism: Coccyzus lansbergi (assembly GCA_033558105.1). Lineage (NCBI taxonomy): Eukaryota > Metazoa > Chordata > Aves > Cuculiformes > Coccyzidae > Coccyzus > Coccyzus lansbergi. The sequence goes on from JAUMJK010000915.1 coordinate 210,879, forward strand.
CCTGAGGGGCATTAGAAGGGTCTGGGGGCTTTTAGATGGGTCCTGAGGCAATCTAGAAGGGTCTAGGGGCCTTTACATGGGTCTTGAGGGGCATTAGAAGGGTCTGAGGTCCTTTAGAAGGGTCCTGAGGGGCATTAGAAGGGTCTGGGGGCTTTTAGATGGGTCCTGAGGCAATCTAGAAGGGTCTGGGGGCCTTTACATGGGTCTTGAGGGTCATTAGAAGAGTGTGGATGCCTTTAGAAAGGCGCTGAGGGGCTCTAGAAGGGTCTGGGGGCTATTAGAAGCGTCCTGAGGGGGTCCAGAAAGGTCTGGGGGGCTTTTTAAAGGCCCTTAGGGGGATTATAAGGGTCTCGCGGCTTTTAGAAAGGCCCTGAGTGGCATTACAAGGGTCTGGGTTCATATAGAAAGGCCCTGAGAGGTTCTAGATGTGTCTGGGGTACTTTAGAAATGCCCTGAGGGGCATTAGAAGGGTCTGGGGGCCTTTAGAATGGTCCTGAGGGGTTCTAGAAGGGTCTGGAGGCATTTAAAACTGTCCTGAGAGGCTCTAGAAGGGTCTGGGTGCCTTTATAAGGGTCCTGAGGGGAATTAGCAGGGTCTGGGGGACTTTAGAAGGGTCCTGAGGGGCTCTATAAGGGTCTGGCGGCCTTTAGAAGGGTCTTCAGGGGCTCTAGAAGGGTCTGGGGACCTTTAGAAAGGCCCTGACGGGCATTAGAATGGTCTGGGGGCTTTTAGAATGCTCCTGAGGGGCTCTAGAATGGTCTGGGGGCCTTTATAAGGGTCCTGACGGGCTCTAGAAGGGTCTGGGAAACGTTATAAATGACCTGAGGGGCATTAGAAGGGTCTGAGGGCCTTTAGAAAGGTCCTGAGGGTCATTAGAAGGGTCTTGTGGCCTTCATAATGGTCCTGAAAGGCATTAGAAGGGTCTGGAGGCTTTTAGATGGGTCCTGAGGCAATCTAGAAGGGTCTAGGGGCCTTTACATGGGCCTTGAGGGGCATTAGAAGGGTGTGGAGGCCTTTAGAAAGGCCCTGAAAGGCATTAGAAGGGTCTGGGGGCTTTTAGATGGGTCCTGAGGCAATCTAGAAGGGTCTGGGGTCCTTTACATGGGTCTTGAGGGTCATTAGAAGGGTGTGGAGGCCTTTAGATAGGCGCTGAGGGGCTCTAGAAGGGTGTGGGGGCTATTAGAAGCGTCCTGAGGGGGTCCAGAAGGGTCTGGGGGCCTTTTTAAAGGCCCTCAGGGGGATTATAATGGTCTCGCGGCTTTTAGAAAGGCCCTGAGTGGCATTACAAGGGTCTGGGGTCATATAGAAAGGCCCTGAGAGGTTCTAGAAGTGTCTGGGGTACTTTAGAAATGCCCTGAGGGGCATTAGAAGGGTCTGGGGGCCTTTAGAATGGTACTGAGGGGTTCTAGAAGGGTCTGGAGGCATTTAAAACTGTCCTGAGAGGCTCTAGAAGGGTCTGGGTGCCTTTATAAGGCTCCTGAGGGGCTTTAGAAGGGTCTGGGTGCCCTTATAAAAGCCCTGAGCGGAATTAGCAGGGTCTGGGGGACTTTAGAAGGGTCCTGAGGGGCTCTATAACGGTCTGGGGGCCCTTAGAAGGGTCTTCAGGGGCTCTAGAAGGGTCAGGGGACCTTTAGAAAGGCCCTGTTGGGCATTAGAAGGGTCTGGGGACCTTTAGAATGCTCCTGAGGGGCTCTATAAGGGTCTGGGGACCTTTATAAGTGTCCTGACTGGCTCTAGAAGGGTCTGGGAACCTTTATAAATGCCCTGAGGGGCATTAGAAGGGTCTTGTGGCCTTCATAAGGGTCCTGAAAGGCATTGGAAGGGTCTGGGGGCTTTTAGATGGGTCCTGAGGCAATCTAAAAGGGTCTAGGGGACTTTACATGGGTCTTGAGGGTCATTAGAAGGGTGTGGAGGCCTTTAGAAAGGCCCTGAAAGGCATTAGAAGGGTCTGGGGGCTTTTAGATGGGACCTGAGGCAATCTAGAAGGGTCTGGGGGCCTTTACATGGGTCTTGAGTGTCATTAGAAGGGTGTGGAGGCCTTTAGAAAGGCCCTGAGGGGCACTAGAAGGGTCTGGGGGCTATTAGAAGCGTCCTGAGGGGGTCTAGAAGGGTCTGGGGGCCTTTAGAAATGACCTGAGGTGCATTAGAAGGGTATGGGGGGCCTTTAGAAAGGCCCTGAGGGGCATTAGAAGGGTCTGGAGGCATTTAAAACTGTCCTGAGAGGCTCTAGAAGGGTCTGGGTGCCTTTATAAGGGTCCTGAGGGGCATTAGAAGGGTCTGGGTGCCTTTATAAAAGACCTGAGGGGAATTAGCAGGGTCTGGGGGACTTTAGAAGGGTCCTGAGGGGCTCTATAAGGGTCTTGGGGCCTTTAGAAGGGTCTTCAGGGGCTCTAGAAGGGTCTGAGGACCTTTATAAAGGCCCTGTGGGGCATTAGAAGGGTCTGGGGGCCTTTAGAATGTTCCTGAGGGGCAGTAGAAGGGTCTGGGGACCTTTAGAAAGGCCCTGGACGGGCATTAGAATGGTCTGCGGGCCTTTAGAAAGGTCCTGAGGGGCTCTAGAATGGTCTGGGGGCCTTTATAAGGGTCCTGACGGGCTCTAGAAGGGTCTGGGAACCTTTATAAATGTCCTGAGGGGCATTAGAAGGGTCTGAGGGCCTTTAGAAAGGTCCTGAGGGGCATTAGAAGGGTCTTGTGGCCTTCATAAGGGTCCTGAAAGGCATTAGAAGGGTCTGGGGGCTTTTAGATGGGTCCTAAGGCAATCTAGAAGGGTCTGGGGGCCTTTACATGGGTCTTGAGGGTCATTAGAAGGGTGTGGAGGCCTTTAAAAAGGCGCTGAGGGGCTCTAGAAGGGTCTGGGGGCTATTAGAAGCGTCCTGAGGGGGTCCAGAATGGTCTGGGGGCCTTTTTAAATGCCCTCAGGGGGATTATAAGGGTCTCGCGTCTTTTAGAAAGGCCCTGAGTGGCATTAAAAGGGTCTGGGGTCATATAGAAAGGCCCTGAGAGGTTCTAGAAGTGTCTGGGGTACTTTAGAAATGCCCTGAGGGGCATTAGAAGGGTCTGGGGGCCTTTAGAATGGTCCTGAGGGGTTCTAGAAGGGTCTGGAGGCATTTAAAACTGTCCTGAGAGGCTCTAGAAGGGTCTGGGTGGCTTTATAAGGGTCCTGAGGGGCTTTAGAAGGGTCTGGGTGCCCTTATAAAAGCCCTGAGCGGAATTAGCAGGGTCTGGGGGACTTTAGAAGGGTCCTGAGGGGCTCTATAAGGGTCTGGGCGCCCTTAGAAGGGTCTTCAGGGGCTCTAGAAGGGTCTGGGGACCTTTAGAAAGGCCCTGTGGGGCATTAGAAGGGTCTGGGGGCCTTTAGAAAGGTCTTCAGGGGCTCTATAAGGGTCTGGGTACCTTTAGAAAGGCCCTGTGGGGCATTAGAAGGGTCTGGGGGCCTTTAGAATGCGCCTGAGGGACAGTATAAGGGTCTGTGGACCTTTATAAGTGTCCTGACGGGCTCTAGAATGGTCTGGGAACCTTTATAAATGCCCTGAGGGGCATTAGAAGGGTCTGAGGGCCTTTAGAAAGGTCCTGAGGGGCATTAGAAGGGTCTTGTGGCCTTCATAAGGGTCCTGAAAGGCATTAGAAGGGTCTGGGGGCTTTTAGATGGGTCCTGAGGCAATCTAGAAGGGTCTGGGGGCCTTTACATGGGTCTTGAGGGTCATTAGAAGGGTGTGGAGGCCTTTAGAAAGGCCCTGAGGGCCTCTAGAAGGGTCTGGGTGCTATTAGAAGCGTCCTGAGGGGGTCCAGAAGAGTCTGGGGGCCTTTTTAAAGGCCCTCAGGGGGATTATAAGGGTCTCGCGGCCTTTAGAAAGGCCCTGAGTGGCATTAGAAGGGTCTGGGTGCCTTTAGAAAGGCCCTGAGGGGAATTATAAGGGTCTGGGGGCCTTTAGAATGGTCCTGAGGGGGTCTAGAAGGATCTGGAGGCATTTAAAACTGTCCTGAGAGGCTCTAGAAGGGTCTGGGTGCCTTTATAAGGGTCCTGAGGGGCATTAGAAGGGTCTGGGTGCCCTTATAAAAGCCCTGAAAGGAATTAACAGGGTCTGGGGGCCTTTAGAAGGGTCCTGAGAAGCTCTATTAGGGTCTGGGGGCCTTTAGAAGGGTCTTCAGGGGCTCTAGAAGGGTCTGGGGACCTTTAGAAAGGCCCTGTGGGGCATTAGAAGGGTCTGGGGGCCTTTAGAAGGCTCCTGAGGGGCAGTAGAAGGGTCTGGGGACCTTTAGAAAGGCCCTGACGGGCATTAGAATGGTCTGCGGGCCTTTAGAAGTGTCCTGAGGGGCTCTAGAATGGTCTGGGGGCCTTTATCAGTGTCCTGACGGGCTCTAGAAGAGTCTGGGAACCTTTATAAATGCCCTGAGGGGCATTAGAATGGTCTGAGGGCCTTTAGAAAGGTCCTGAGGGGCATTAGACGAGTCTTGTGGCCTTGATAAGGGTCCTGAAAGGCATTAGAAGGGTCTGGGGGCTTTTAGATGGGTCCTGAGGCAATCTAGAAGGGTCTGGGGGCCTTTACATGGGTCTTGAGGGTCATTAGAAGGGTGTGGAGGCCTTTAGAAAGGCCCTAAGGAGCTCTAGAAGGGTCTGGGGGCTAGTAGAAGCGTCCTGAGGGGGTCCAGAAGGGTCTGGGGGCCTTTTTAAAGGCCCTCAGGGGGATTATAAGGGTCTCGCGGCCTTTAGAAAGGCCCTGAGTGGCATTACATGGGCCTGGGGTCATATAGAAAGACCTTAGAAATTCTACAAGTGTCTGGGGTACTTTAGAAAGGCCCTGAGGGGCATTAGAAGGGTCTGGGGGCCTTTAGAATGGTCCTGAGGGGGTCTAGAAGGGTCTGGAGGCATTTAAAACTGTCCTGAGAGGCTCTAGAAGGGTCTGGGTGCCTTTATAAGGGTCCTGAGGGGCATTAGAAGGGTCTCGGTGCCCTTATAAAAGCCCTGAGGGGAATTAGCAGGGTCTGGGGGACTTTAGAAGGGTCCTGAGGAGCTCTATAAGGGTCTGGGGGCCTTTAGAAGGGTCTTCAGGGGTTCTAGAGAGGTCTGGGGTCCTTTAGAAAGGCCCTGTGGGGCATTAGCAGGGTCTTCGGGCCTTTAGAATTCTCCTGAGGGGCAGTAGAAGGGTCTGGGGACCTTTATAAGGGTCCTGACGGGCTCTAGAAGGGTCTGAGGGCCTTTAGAAAGGTCCTGAGGGGCATTAGAAGGGTCTTGTGGCCTTCATAATGGTCCTGAAAGGCATTAGAAGGGTCTGGGGGCTTTTAGATGGGTCCTGAGGCAATCTAGAAGGGTCTAGGGGCCTTTACATGGGTCTTGAGGGTGATTAGAAGGGTGTGGAGGCCTTTAGAAAGGCCCTGAAAGGCATTAGAAGGGTCTGGGGGCTTTTAGATAGGTCCTGAGGCAATCTAGAAGGGTCTGGGGGCCTTTACATGGGTCTTGAGGGTCATTAGAAGGGTGTGGAGGCCTTTAGAAAGGCCCTGAGGGGCACTAGAAGGGTCTGGGGGCTATTAGAAGCGTCCTGAGGTGTTCTAGAAGGGTCTGGGAGCCTTTAGAAATGACCTGAGGGGCATTAGAAGGGTATGGGGGCCTTTAGAAAGGCCCTGATGGGCATTAGAATGGTCTGCGGGATTTAGAAGTGTCCTGAGGGGCTCTGGAATGGTCTGGGGGCCAATATAAGTGTCCTGACGGGCTCTAGAAGGGTCTGGGAACCTTTATAAATGCCCTGAGGGGCATTAGAAGGGTCTGAGGGCCTTTAGAAAGGTCCTGAGGGGCATTAGAAGGGTCTTCTGGCCTTGATAAGGTTCCTGAAAGGCATTAGAAGGGTCTGGGGGCTTTTAGATGGGTCCTCAGGCAATCTAGAAGGGTCTGGGGGCCTTTACATGGGTCTTGAGTGTCATTAGAAGGGTGTGGAGGCCTTTAGAAAGGCCCTGAGGGGCTCTAGAAGGGTCTGGGGGCTATTAGAAGCGTCCTGAGGGGCATAAGAAGGGTATGGGAGCCATTAGATAGGCCCTGAGGGGCATTAGAAGGGTCTGGGGGCCTTTAGAATGGTCCTGAGGGGGTCTTGAAGGGTCTGGAGGCATTTAAAACTGTCCTGAGAGGCTCTAGAAGGGTCTGGGTGCCTTTATAAGGGTCCTGAGGGGCATTAGAAGGGTCTGGGTGCCCTTATAAAAGCCCTGAGTGGAATTAGCAGGGTCTGGGGGACTTTAGAAGGGTCCTGAGGAGCTCTATAAGGGTCTGGGGGCCTTTAGAAGGGTCTTCAGGGGCTCTAGAAGGGTCTGGGGACCTTTAGAAAGGCCCTGTGGGGCATTAGAAGGGTTTCGGGGCCTTTAGAATGCTCCTGAGGGGTAGTATAAGGGTCTGTGGACCTTTATAAGTGTCCTGACGGGCTCTAGAATGGTCTGGGAACATTTATATATGCCCTGAGGTGCATTAGAAGGGTCTGAGGGACTTTAGAAAGGTCCTGAGGGGCATTAGAAGGGTCTTGTGGCCTTCATAAGGGTCCTGAAAGGCATTAGAAGGGTCTGGGGGCTTTTAGATGGGTCCTGAGGCAATCTAGAAGGGTCTGGGGGCCTTTACATGGGTCTTGAGGGTCATTAGAAGGGTGTGGAGGCCTTTAGAAAGGCCCTGAGGGGCTCTAGAAGGGTCTGGGGGCTATTAGAAGCGTCCTGAGGGGGTCCAGAAGGGTCTGGGGGCCTTTTTAAAGGCCCTCAGGGGGATTATAATGGTCTCGCGGCCTTTAGAAAGGCCCTGAGTGGCATTAGAAAGGTCTGGGTGCCTTTAGAAAGGCCCTGAGGGGAATTAGAAGGGTCTGGGGGCTTTTAGAATGGTCCTGAGGGGGTCTAGAAGGATCTGGAGGCATTTAAAACTGTCCTGAGAGGCTCTAGAAGGGTCTGGGTGCCTTTATAAGGGTCCTGAGGGGCATTAGAAGGGTCTGGGTGCCCTTATAAAAGCCCTGAGGGGAATTAGCAGGGTCTGGGGGACTTTAGAAGGGTCCTGAGGGGCTCTATAAAGGTCTGGGGGCCTTTAGAAGGGTCTTCAGGGGCTCTAGAAGGGTCTCGGGACCTTTAGAAAGGCCTTGTGGGGCATTAGAAGGGTCTTGGGGCCTTTAGAATGCTCCTGAGGGGCAGTAGAAGGGTCTGGGGACCTTTATAAGGCCCTGACGGGCATTAGAATGGTCTGCGGGCCTTTAGAAGTGTCCTGAAGGGCTCTAGAATGATCTGGGGGCATTTATAAGGGTCCTGACGGTCTCTAGAAGGGTCTGGGAACCTTTATAAAGGCCCTGAAAAGCATTAGAAGGGTCTGAGGGCCTTTAGAAAGATTCCTGAGGGGCATTAGAAGGGTCTTGTGGCCTTCATAAGGGTCCTGAAAGGCATTAGAAGGGTCTGGGGGCTTTTAGATGGCTCCTGAGGCAATCTAGAAGGGTCTAGGTGCCTTTACATGGGCCTTGAGGGTCATTAGAAGGGTGTGGAAGCCTTTAGAAAGGCCCTGAAATGCATTAGAAGGGTCTGGGGGCTTTTAGATGGGTCCTGAGGCAATCTAGAAGGGTCTAGGGGCCTTTACATGAGTCTTGAGGGTCATTAGAAGGGTGTGGAGGCCTTTAGAAAGGCCCTGAGTTGCTCTAGAATGGTCTGGGGGCTATTAGAAGCGTCCTGAGGGGGTCCAGAAGGGTCTGGGGGCCTTTTTAAAGGCCCTCAGGGGGATTATAAGGGTCTCGCGGCCTTTAGAAAGGCCCTGAGTGGCATTAGAAGGGTCTGGGTGCCTTTAGAAATGTCCTGAGGGGCTCTAGAAGGGTCTGGGGGCCTTTAGAAAGGCCCTGAGGGGCATTACAAGGGTCTGGGGTCATATAGAAAGGCCCTGAGAGGTTCTAGAAGTGTCTGGGGTACTTTAGAAAGGCCCTGAGGGGCATTAGAAGGGTCTGGGGGCCTTTAGAATGGTCCTGAGGGGGTCTAGAAGGGTCTGGAGGCATTTAAAACTGTACTGAGAGGCTCTAGAAGGGTCTTGGTGCCTTTATAAGGGTCCTGAAAGGCATTAGAAGGGTCTGGGGGCTTTAAGATGGGTCCTGAGGCAATCTAGAAGGGTCTAGGGGCCTTTACATGGGTCTTGAGGGTCATTAGAAGGGTATGGAGGCCTTTAGAATGGCCCTGAAAGGCATTAGAAGGGTCTGGGAGCTTTTAGATGGGTCCTGAGGTAATCTAGAAGGGTCTGGGGGCCATTACATGGGTCTTGAGGGTCATTAGAAGGGTGTGGAGGCCTTTAGAAAGGCCCTGAGGGGCTCTAGAATGGTGTGGGGGCTATTAGAAGCGTCCTGAGGGGGTCCAGAAATGTCTGGGGGTCTTTTTAAAGGCCCTCAGGGGGATTATAAGGGTCTCGCTGCCTTTAGAAAGGCCCTGAGTGGCATTAGAAGGGTCTGGGGTCCTTTAGAATGGTCTTCAGTGGCTATAGAAGGGTCTGGGGACATTTAGAAAGGCCCTGTGGGGCATTAGTAGGGTCTGGGGACATTTAGAGTGCTCCTGAGAGGCAGTAGAATGGTCTGCGGGCCTTTAGAAGTATCCTGAGGTGCTCTAGAATGATCTGGGGTCCTTTATAAGGGTCCTGACGGGCTCTAGAAGGGTCTGGGAACCTTTATAAAGGCCCTGAAAGGCATTAGAAGGGTCTGAGGGCCTTTAGAAAGGTCCTGAGGGGCATTAGAAGGGTCTTGTGCCCTTCATAAGGGTCCTGAAAGGCATTAGAAGGGTCTGGGGGCTTTTAGCTGGGTCCTGAGGCAATCTAGAAGGGTCTGGGGGCCGTTACGTGGGTCTTGAGGGTAATTAGAAGGGTGTGGAGGCCTTTAGAAAGGCCCTGAGGGGCTCTAGAAGGGTCTGGGTGCTATTAGAAGCGTCCTGAGGGGGTCCAGAAGGGTCTGGGGGCCTTTTTAAAGGCCCTCAGGGGGATTATAAGGGTCTCGCGGCCTTTAGAAAGGCCCTGAGTGGCATTAGAAAGGTCTGGGTGCCTTTAGAAAGGCCCTGAGGGGAATTAGAAGGGTCTGGGGGCTTTTAGAATGGTCCTGAGGGGGTCTAGAAGGATCTAGAGGCATTTAAAACTGTCCTGAGAGGCTCTAGAAGGGTCTGGGTGCCTATATAAGGGTCCTGATGGGGTCCAGAAGGGTCTGGGGGCCTTTTTAAAGGCCCTCAGGGGGATTATAAGGGTCTCGCGGCCTTTAGAAAGGCCCTGAGTGGCATTACAAGGGTCTGGGGTCATATAGAAAGGCCCTGAGAAGTTCTAGAAGTGTCTGGGGTACTTTAGAAATGCCCTGAGGGGCATTAGAAGGGTCTGGGGGCCTTTAGAATGGTCCTGAGGGTTCTAGAAGGGTCTGGAGGCATTTAAAACTGTCCTGAGAGGCTCTAGAAGGGTCTGGGTACCTATATAAGGGTCCTGAGGGGCTTTAGAAGGGTCTGGGTGCCCTTATAAAAGCCCTGAGGGGAATTAGCAGGGTCTGGGGGACTTTAGAAGGGTCCTGAGGGGCTCTATAAGGGTCTGGGGGCCCTTAGAAGGGTCTTCAGGGGCTCTAGAAGGGTCTGGGGACCTTTAGAAAGGCCCTGTCGGGCATTAGAAGGGTCTGGGGACCTTTAGAATGCTCCTGAGGGGCTCTATAAGGGTCTGGGGACCTTTATAAGTGTCCTGACTGGCTCTAGAAGGGTCTGGGAACCTTTATAAATGCCCTGAGAGGGAATTTGAAGAGTCTGAGGGCCTTTAGAAAGGTCCTGAGGGTCATTAGAAGGGTCTTGTGGCCTTCCTAAGGGTCCTGAAAGGCATTAGAAGGGTCTGGGGGCTTTTAGATGGGTCCTGAGGCAATCTAGAAGGGTCTAGGGGCCTTTACATGGGTCTTGAGGGTCATTAGAAGGGTGTGGAGGCCTTTAGAAAGGCCCTGAAAGGCATTAGAAGGGTCTGGGGCTTTTAGATGGGTCCTTAGGCAATCTAGAAGGGTCTGGGGGCCTTTACATGGGTCTTGAGGGTCATTAGAAGGGTGTGGAGGCCTTTAGAAAGGCCCTGAGGGCCTCTAGAAGGGTCTGGGGGCTATTAGAAGCGTCCTGAGGGGGTCCAGAATGGTCTGGGGGCCTTTTTAAAGGCCCTCAGGGGGATTATAAGGGTCTCGCGGCCTTTAGAAAGGCCCTGAGTGGCATTACATGGGTCTGGGGTCATATAGAAAGGCCCTGAGAGGTTCTAGAAGTGTCTGGGGTACTTTAGAAAGGCCCTGAGGGGCATTAGAAGGGTCTGGGGGCCTTTAGAATGGTCCTGAGGGGGTCTAGAAGGGTCTGGAGGCATTTAAAACTGTCCTGAGAGGCTCTAGAAGGGTCTGGGTGCCTTTATAAGGGTCCTGAGGGGCATTAGAAAAGTCTGGGTGCCCTTATAAAAGCCCTGAGGGGAATTAGCAGGGTCTGGGGGACTTTAGAAGGGTCCTGAGGGGCTCTATAAGGGTCTGGGGGCCTTTAGAAGGGTCTTCAGGGGTTCTAGAGGGGTCTGGGGACCTTTAGAAAGGCCCTGTGGGGCATTAGAAGGGTCTGGGGGCCTTTAGAATACTCCTGAGGGGCAGTAGAAGGGTCTGGGGACCTTTATAAGGGTCCTGACGGGCTCTAGAAGGGTCTGAGGGCCTTTAGAAAGGTCCTGAGGGGCATTAGAAGGGTCTTGTGGCCTTCATAAGGGTCCTGAAAGGCATTGGAAGGGTCTGGGGGCTTTTAGATGGGTCCTGAGGCAATCTAGAAGGGTCTAGGGGCCTTTACATGGGTCTTGAGGGTCATTAGAAGGGTGTGGAGGCCTTTAGAAAGGCCCTGAAAGGCATTAGAAGGGTCTGGGGACTTTTAGATTGGTCCTGAGGCAATCTAGAAGGGTCTGGGGGCCTTTACATGGGTCTTGAGGGTCATTAGAAGGGTGTGGAGGCCTTTAGAAAGGCCCTGAGGGGCACTAGAAGGGTCTGGGGGCTATTAGAAGCGTCCTGAGGGGGTCTAGAAGGGTCTGGGGGCCTTTAGAAATGACCTGAGGGGCATTAGAAGGGTATGGGGGGGTTTAGAAAGGCCCTGAGTGGCATTAGAAGGGTCTGGGGGCCTATAGAATGGTCCTGACGGGGTCTAGAAGGGTCTGGAGGCATTTAAAACTGTCCTGAGAGGCTCTAGAAGGGTCTGGGTGCCTTTATAAGGGTCCTGAGGGGCATTAGAAGGGTCTGGGTGCCCTTATAAAAGCCCTGAGGGGAATTAGCTGGGTCTGGGGGACTTTAGAAGGGTCCTGAGGGGCTCTATAAGGGTCTGGGGGCCTTTAGAAGGGTCTTCAGGGGCTCTAGAAGGGTCTGGGGACCTTTAGAAAGGCCCTGTGGGGCATTAGAAGGGTCTGGGGGCCTTTAGAATGCTCCTGAGGGGCAGTAGAAGGGTCTGGGGACATTTATAAAGGCCCTGACAGGCATTAGAATGGTCTGCGGGATTTAGAAGTGTCCTGAGGGGCTCTAGAATGGTCTGGGGGCCTTTATAAGTGTCCTGACAGGCTCTAGAAGGGTCTGGGAACCTTTATAAATGCCCTGAGGGGCATTAGAAGGGTCTGAGGGCCTTTAGAAAGGTCCTGAGGGGCATTAGACGGGTCTTGTGGCCTTGATAAGGGTCCTGAAAGGCATTAGAAGGGTCTGGGGGCTTTTAGATGGGTCCTGAGGCAATCTAGAAGGGTCTGGGGGCCTTTACATGGGTCTTGAGGGTCATTAGAAGGGTGTGGAGGCCTTTAGAAAGGCCCTGAGGAGCTCTAGAAGGGTCTGGGGGCTATTAGAAGCGTCCTGAGGGGGTCCAGAAGGGTCTGAGGGCCTTTTTAAAGGCCCTCAGGTGGATTATAAGGGTCTCGCGGCCTTTAGAAAGGCCCTGAGTGGCATTAGAAGGGTCTGGGTGCCTTTAGAAATGACCTGAGAGGCATTAGAAGGGTATGGGAGCCTTTAGAAAGGCCCTGAGGGGCATTAGAAGGGTCTGGGGGCCTTTAGAATGGTCCTGAGGGGGTCTAGAAGGGTCTGGAGGCATTTAAAACTGTCCTGAGAGGCTCTAGAAGGGTCTGGGTGCCTTTATAAGGGTCCTGAGGGGCATTAGAAGGGTCTGGGTGCCTTTATAAAAGCCCTGAGGGGAATTAGCAGGGTCTGGGGGACTTTAGAAGGGTCTTCAGGGGCTCTAGAAGGGTCTGGGGGCCTTTAGAAGGGTCTTCAGGGGCTCTAGAAGGGTCTGGGGACCTTTATAAAGGCCCTGTGGGGCATTAGAAGGGTCTGGGGGCCTTTAGAATGTTCCTGAGGGGCAGTAGAAGGGTCTGGGGACCTTTAGAAAGGCCCTGGACGGGCATTAGAATGGTCTGCGGGCCTTTAGAAATGTCCTGAGGGGCTCTAGAATGGTCTGGGGGCCTTTATAAGGGTCCTGACGGGCTCTAGAAGGGTCTGGGAACCTTTATAAATGCCCTGAGGGGCATTAGAAGGGTCTGAGGGCCTTTAGAAACGTCCTGAGGGGCATTAGAAGGGTCTTGTGGCCTTCATAAGGGTCCTGAGGGGCATTAGAAGGGTCTGGGGGCTTTTAGATGGGTCCTGAGGCAATCTAGAAGGGTCTAGGGGCCTTTACATGGGTCTTGAGGGGCATTAGAAGGGTCTGAGGGCCTTTAGAAGGGTCCTGAGGGGCATTAGAAGGGTCTGGGGGCTTTTAGATGGGTCCTGAGGCAATCTAGAAGGGTCTGGGGGCCTTTACATGGGTCTTGAGGGTCATTAGAAGAGTGTGGATGCCTTTAGAAAGGCGCTGAGGGGCTCTAGAAGGGTCTGGGGGCTATTAGAAGCGTCCTGAGGGGGTCCAGAAAGGTCTGGGGGGCTTTTTAAAGGCCCTTAGGGGGATTATAAGGGTCTCGCGGCTTTTAGAAAGGCCCTGAGTGGCATTACAAGGGTCTGGGGTCATATAGAAAGGCCCTGAGAGGTTCTAGATGTGTCTGGGGTACTTTAGAAATGCCCTGAGGGGCATTAGAAGGGTCTGGGGGCCTTTAGAATGGTCCTGAGGGGTTCTAGAAGGGTCTGGAGGCATTTAAAACTGTTCTGAGAGGCTCTAGAAGGGTCTTGGTGCCTTTATAAGGGTCCTGAGGGGAATGAGCAGGGTCTGGGGGACTTTAGAAGGGTCCTGAGGGGCTCTATAAGGGTCTGGCGGCCTTTAGAAGGGTCTTCAGGGGCTCTAGAAGGGTCTGGGGACCTTTAGAAAGGCCCTGTGGGGCATTAGAAGGGTCTGGGGGCTTTTAGAATGCTCCTGAGGGGCTCTAGAATGGTCTGGGGGCCTTTATAAGGGTCCTGACGGGCTCTAGAAGGGTCTGGGAACCGTTATAAATGACCTGAGGGGCATTAGAAGGGTCTGAGGGCCTTTAGAAAGGTCCTGAGGGGCATTAGAAGGGTCTTGTGGCCTTCATAATGGTCCTGAAAGGCATTAGAAGGGTCTGGAGGCTTTTAGATGGGTCCTGAGGCAATCTAGAAGGGTCTAGGGGCCTTTACATGGGCCTTGAGGGGCATTAGAAGGGTGTGGAGGCCTTTAGAAAGGCCCTGAAAGGCATTAGAAGGGTCTGGGGGCTTTTAGATGGGTCCTGAGGCAATCTAGAAGGGTCTGGGGTCCTTTACATGGGTCTTGAGGGTCATTAGAAGGGTGTGGAGGCCTTTAGAAAGGCGCTGAGGGGCTCTAGAAGGGTGTAAGGGCTATTAGAAGCGTCCTGAGGGGGTCCAGAAGGGTCTGGGGGCCTTTTTAAAGGCCGTCAGGGGGATTATAATGGTCTCGCGGCTTTTAGAAAGGCCCTGAGTGGCATTACAAGGGTCTGGGGTCATATAGAAAGGCCCTGAGAGGTTCTAGAAGTGTCTGGGGTACTTTAGAAATGCCCTGAGGGGCATTAGAAGGGTCTGGGGGCCTTCAGAATGGTACTGAGGGGTTCTAGAAGGGTCTGGAGGCATTTAAAACTGTCCTGAGAGGCTCTAGAAGGGTCTGGGTGCCTTTATAAGGGTCCTGAGGGGCTCTATAACGGTCTGGGGGCCCTTAGAAGGGTCTTCAGGGGCTCTAGAAGGGTCAGGGGACCTTTAGAAAGGCCCTGTCGGGCATTAGAAGGGTCTGGGGACCTTTAGAATGCTCCTGAGGGGCTCTATAAGGGTCTGCGGACCTTTATAAGTGTCCTGACTGGCTCTAGAAGGGTCTGGGAACCTTTATAAATGCCCTGAGGGGCATTAGAGGGGTCTTGTGGCCTTCATAAGGGTCCTGAAAGGCATTGGAAGGGTCTGGGGGCTTTTAGATGGGTCCTGAGGCAATCTAAAAGGGTCTAGGGGACTTTACATGGGTCTTGAGGGTCATTAGAAGGGTGTGGAGGCCTTTAGAAAGGCCCTGAAAGGCATTAGAAGGGTCTGGGGGCTTTTAGATGGGACCTGAGGCAATCTAGAAGGGTCTGGGGGCCTTTACATGGGTCTTGAGTGTCATTAGAAGGGTGTGGAGGCCTTTAGAAAGGCCCTGAGGGGCACTAGAAGGGTCTGGGGGCTATTAGAAGCGTCCTGAGGGGGTCTAGAAGGGTCTGGGGGCCTTTAGAAATGACCTGAGGTGCATTAGAAGGGTATGGGGGGCCTTTAGAAAGGCCCTGAGGGGCATTAGAAGGGTCTGGAGGCATTTAAAACTGTCCTGAGAGGCTCTAGAAGGGTCTGGGTGCCTTTATAAGGGTCCTGAGGGGCATTAGAAGGGTCTGGGTGCCTTTATAAAAGACCTGAGGGGAATTAGCAGGGTCTGGGGGACTTTAGAAGGGTCCTGAGGGGCTCTGTAAGGGTCTTGGGGCCTTTAGAAGGGTCTTCAGGGGCTCTAGAAGGGTCTGAGGACCTTTATAAAGGACCTGTGGGGCATTAGAAGGGTCTGGGGGCCTTTAGAATGTTCCTGAGGGGCAGTAGAAGGGTCTGGGGACCTTTAGAAAGGCCCTGGACGGGCATTAGAATGGTCTGCGGGCCTTTAGAAATGTCCTGAGGGGCTCTAGAATGGTCTGGGGGCCTTTATAAGGGTCCTGACGGGCTCTAGAAGGGTCTGGGAACCTTTATAAATGCCCTGAGGGGCATTAGAAGGGTCTGAGGGCCTTTAGAAAGGTCCTGAGGGGCATTAGACGGGTCTTGTGGCCTTGATAAGGGTCCTGAAAGGCATTAGAAGGGTCTGGGGGCTTTTAGATGGGTCCTGAGGCAATCTAGAAGGGTCTGGGGGCCTTTACATGGGTCTTGAGGGTCATTAGAAGGGTGTGGAGGCCTTTAGAAAGGCCCTGAGGAGCTCTAGAAGGGTCTGGGGGCTATTAGAAGCGTCCTGAGGGGGTCCAGAAGGGTCTGAGGGCCTTTTTAAAGGCCCTCAGGTGGATTATAAGGGTCTCGCGGCCTTTAGAAAGGCCCTGAGTGGAATTAGAAGGGTCTGGGTGCCTTTAGAAATGACCTGAGAGGCATTAGAAGGGTATGGGAGCCTTTAGAAAGGCCCTGAGGGGCATTAGAAGGGTCTGGGGGCCTTTAGAATGGTCCTGAGGGGGTCTAGAAGGGTCTGGAGGCATTTAAAACTGTCCTGAGAGGCTCTAGAAGGGTCTGGGTGCCTTTATAAGGGTCCTGAGGGGCATTAGAAGGGTCTGGGTGCCTTTATAAAAGCCCTGAGGGGAATTAGCAGGGTCTGGGGGACTTTAGAAGGGTCTTCAGGGGCTCTAGAAGGGTCTGGGGGCCTTTAGAAGGGTCTTCAGGGGCTCTAGAAGGGTCTGGGGACCTTTATAAAGGCCCTGTGGGGCATTAGAAGGGTCTGGGGGCCTTTAGAATGTTCCTGAGGGGCAGTAGAAGGGTCTGGGGACCTTTAGAAAGGCCCTGGACGGGCATTAGAATGGTCTGCGGGCCTTTAGAAATGTCCTGAGGGGCTCTAGAATGGTCTGGGGGCCTTTATAAGGGTCCTGACGGGCTCTAGAAGGGTCTGGGAACCTTTATAAATGCCCTGAGGGGCATTAGAAGGGTCTGAGGGCCTTTAGAAACGTCCTGAGGGGCATTAGAAGGGTCTTGTGGCCTTCATAAGGGTCCTGAGGGGCATTAGAAGGGTCTGGGGGCTTTTAGATGGGTCCTGAGGCAATCTAGAAGGGTCTAGGGCCCTTTACATGGGTCTTGAGGGGCATTAGAAGGGTCTGAGGGCCTTTAGAAGGGTCCTGAGGGGCATTAGAAGGGTCTGGGGGCTTTTAGATGGGTCCTGAGGCAATCTAGAAGGGTCTGGGGGCCTTTACATGGGTCTTGAGGGTCATTAGAAGAGTGTGGATGCCTTTAGAAAGGCGCTGAGGGGCTCTAGAAGGGTCTGGGGGCTATTAGAAGCGTCCTGAGGGGGTCCAGAAAGGTCTGGGGGGCTTTTTAAAGGCCCTTAGGGGGATTATAAGGGTCTCGCGGCTTTTAGAAAGGCCCTGAGTGGCATTACAAGGGTCTGGGGTCATATAGAAAGGCCCTGAGAGGTTCTAGATGTGTCTGGGGTACTTTAGAAATGCCCTGAGGGGCATTAGAAGGGTCTGGGGGCCTTTAGAATGGTCCTGAGGGGTTCTAGAAGGGTCTGGAGGCATTTAAAACTGTCCTGAGAGGCTCTAGAAGGGTCTTGGTGCCTTTATAAGGGTCCTGAGGGGAATTAGCAGGGTCTGGGGGACTTTAGAAGGGTCCTGAGGGGCTCTATAAGGGTCTGGCGGCCTTTAGAAGGGTCTTCAGGGGCTCTAGAAGGGTCTGGGGACCTTTAGAAAGGCCCTGTGGGGCATTAGAAGGGTCTGGGGGCTTTTAGAATGCTCCTGAGGGGCTCTAGAATGGTCTGGGGGCCTTTATAAGGGTCCTGACGGGCTCTAGAAGGGTCTGGGAACCGTTATAAATGACCTGAGGGGCATTAGAAGGGTCTGAGGGCCTTTAGAAAGGTCCTGAGGGGCATTAGAAGGGTCTTGTGGCCTTCATAATGGTCCTGAAAGGCATTAGAAGGGTCTGGAGGCTTTTAGATGGGTCCTGAGGCAATCTAGAAGGGTCTAGGGGCCTTTACATGGGCCTTGAGGGGCATTAGAAGGGTGTGGAGGCCTTTAGAAAGGCCCTGAAAGGCATTAGAAGGGTCTGGGGGCTTTTAGATGGGTCCTGAGGCAATCTAGAAGGGTCTGGGGTCCTTTACATGGGTCTTGAGGGTCATTAGAAGGGTGTGGAGGCCTTTAGAAAGGCGCTGAGGGGCTCTAGAAGGGTGTAAGGGCTATTAGAAGCGTCCTGAGGGGGTCCAGAAGGGTCTGGGGGCCTTTTTAAAGGCCGTCAGGGGGATTATAATGGTCTCGCGGCTTTTAGAAAGGCCCTGAGTGGCATTACAAGGGTCTGGGGTCATATAGAAAGGCCCTGAGAGGTTCTAGAAGTGTCTGGGGTACTTTAGAAATGCCCTGAGGGGCATTAGAAGGGTCTGGGGGCCTTCAGAATGGTACTGAGGGGTTCTAGAAGGGTCTGGAGGCATTTAAAACTGTCCTGAGAGGCTCTAGAAGGGTCTGGGTGCCTTTATAAGGGTCCTGAGGGGCTCTATAACGGTCTGGGGGCCCTTAGAAGGGTCTTCAGGGGCTCTAGAAGGGTCAGGGGACCTTTAGAAAGGCCCTGTCGGGCATTAGAAGGGTCTGGGGACCTTTAGAATGCTCCTGAGGGGCTCTATAAGGGTCTGCGGACCTTTATAAGTGTCCTGACTGGCTCTAGAAGGGTCTGGGAACCTTTATAAATGCCCTGAGGGGCATTAGAGGGGTCTTGTGGCCTTCATAAGGGTCCTGAAAGGCATTGGAAGGGTCTGGGGGCTTTTAGATGGGTCCTGAGGCAATCTAAAAGGGTCTAGGGGACTTTACATGGGTCTTGAGGGTCATTAGAAGGGTGTGGAGGCCTTTAGAAAGGCCCTGAAAGGCATTAGAAGGGTCTGGGGGCTTTTAGATGGGACCTGAGGCAATCTAGAAGGGTCTGGGGGCCTTTACATGGGTCTTGAGTGTCATTAGAAGGGTGTGGAGGCCTTTAGAAAGGCCCTGAGGGGCACTAGAAGGGTCTGGGGGCTATTAGAAGCGTCCTGAGGGGGTCTAGAAGGGTCTGGGGGCCTTTAGAAATGACCTGAGGTGCATTAGAAGGGTATGGGGGGCCTTTAGAAAGGCCCTGAGGGGCATTAGAAGGGTCTGGAGGCATTTAAAACTGTCCTGAGAGGCTCTAGAAGGGTCTGGGTGCCTTTATAAGGGTCCTGAGGGGCATTAGAAGGGTCTGGGTGCCTTTATAAAAGACCTGAGGGGAATTAGCAGGGTCTGCGGGACTTTAGAAGGGTCCTGAGGGGCTCTATAAGGGTCTTGGGGCCTTTAGAAGGGTCTTCAGGGGCTCTAGAAGGGTCTGAGGACCTTTATAAAGGACCTGTGGGGCATTAGAAGGGTCTGGGGGCCTTTAGAATGTTCCTGAGGGGCAGTAGAAGGGTCTGGGGACCTTTAGAAAGGCCCTGGACGGGCATTAGAATGGTCTGCGGGCCTTTAGAAATGTCCTGAGGGGCTCTAGAATGGTCTGGGGGCCTTTATAAGGGTCCTGACGGGCTCTAGAAGGGTCTGGGAACCTTTATAAATGTCCTGAGGGGCATTAGAAGGGTCTGAGGGCCTTTAGAAAGGTCCTGAGGGGCATTAGAAGGGTCTTGTGGCCTTCATAAGGGTCCTGAGTGGCATTAGAAGGGTCTGGGGGCTTTTAGATGGGTCCTAAGGCAATCTAGAAGGGTCTGGGGGCCTTTACATGGGTCTTGAGGGTCATTAGAAGGGTGTGGAGGCCTTTAAAAAGGCGCTGAGGGGCTCTAGAAGGGTCTGGGGGCTATTAGAAGCGTCCTGAGGGGGTCCAGAATGGTCTGGGGGCCTTTTTAAATGCCCTCAGGGGGATTATAAGGGTCTCGCGTCTTTTAGAAAGGCCCTGAGTGGCATTACAAGGGTCTGGGGTCATATAGAAAGGCCTTGAGAGGTTCTAGAAGTGTCTGGGGTACTTTAGAAATGCCCTGAGGGGCATTAGAAGGGTCTGGGGGCCTTTAGAATGGTCCTGAGGGGTTCTAGAAGGGTCTGGAGGCATTTAAAACTGTCCTGAGAGGCTCTAGAAGGGTCTGGGTGGCTTTATAAGGGTCCTGAGGGGCTTTAGAAGGGTCTGGGTGCCCTTATAAAAGCCCTGAGCGGAATTAGCAGGGTCTGGGGGACTTTAGAAGGGTCCTGAGGGGCTCTATAAGGGTCTGGGCGCCCTTAGAAGGGTCTTCAGGGGCTCTAGAAGGGTCTGGGGACCTTTAGAAAGGCCCTGTGGGGCATTAGAAGGGTCTGGGGGCGTTTAGAAAGGTCTTCAGGGGCTCTATAAGGGTCTGGGTACCTTTAGAAAGGCCCTGTGGGGCATTAGAAGGGTCTGGGGGCCTTTAGAATGCGCCTGAGGGACAGTATAAGGGTCTGTGGACCTTTATAAGTGTCCTGACGGGCTCTAGAATGGTCTGGGAACCTTTATAAATGCCCTGAGGGGCATTAGAAGGGTCTGAGGGCCTTTAGAAAGGTCCTGAGGGGCATTAGAAGGGTCTTGTGGCCTTCATAAGGGTCCTGAAAGGCATTAGAAGGGTCTGGGGGCTTTTAGATGGGTCCTGAGGCAATCTAGAAGGGTCTGGGGGCCTTTACATGGGTCTTGAGGGTCATTAGAAGGGTGTGGAGGCCTTTAGAAAGGCCCTGAAGGCCTCTAGAAGGGTCTGGGTGCTATTAGAAGCGTCCTGAGGGGGTCCAGAAGGGTCTGGGGGCCTTTTTAAAGGCCCTCAGGGGGATTATAAGGGTCTCGCGGCCTTTAGAAAGGCCCTGAGTGGCATTAGAAGGGTCTGGGTGCCTTTAGAAAGGCCCTGAGGGGAATTAGAAGGGTCTGGGGGCCTTTAGAATGGTCCTGAGGGGGTCTAGAAGGATCTGGAGGCATTTAAAACTGTCCTGAGAGGCTCTAGAAGGGTCTGGGTGCCTTTATAAGGGTCCTGAGGGGCATTAGAAGGGTCTGGGTGCCCTTATAAAAGCCCTGAAAGGAATTAACAGGGTCTGGGGGCCTTTAGAAGGGTCCTGAGAAGCTCTATTAGGGTCTGGGGGCCTTTAGAAGGGTCTTCAGGGGCTCTAGAAGGGTCTGGGGACCTTTAGAAAGGCCCTGTGGGGCATTAGAAGGGTCTGGGGGCCTTTAGAAGGCTCCTGAGGGGCAGTAGAAGGGTCTGGGGACCTTTAGAAAGGCCCTGACGGGCATTAGAATGGTCTGCGGGCCTTTAGAAGTGTCCTGAGGGGCTCTAGAATGGTCTGGGGGCCTTTATCAGTGTCCTGACGGGCTCTAGAAGAGTCTGGGAACCTTTATAAATGCCCTGAGGGGCATTAGAATGGTCTGAGGGCCTTTAGAAAGGTCCTGAGGGGCATTAGACGAGTCTTGAGGCCTTGATAAGGGTCCTGAAAGGCATTAGAAGGGTCTGGGGGCTTTTAGAATGGTCCTGAGGCAATCTAGAAGGGTCTGGGGGCCTTTACATGGGTCTTGAGGGTCATTAGAAGGGTGTGGAGGCCTTTAGAAAGGCCCTAAGGAGCTCTAGAAGGGTCTGGGGGCTAGTAGAAGCGTCCTGAGGGGGTCCAGAAGGGTCTGGGGGCCTTTTTAAAGGCCCTCAGGGGGATTATAAGGGTCTCGCGGCCTTTAGAAAGGCCCTGAGTGGCATTACATGGGCCTGGGGTCATATAGAAAGACCTTAGAAATTCTACAAGTGTCTGGGGTACTTTAGAAAGGCCCTGAGGGGCATTAGAAGGGTCTGGGGGCCTTTAGAATGGTCCTGAGGGGGTCTAGAAGGGTCTGGAGGCATTTAAAACTGTCCTGAGAGGCTCTAGAAGGGTCTGGGTGCCTTTATAAGGGTCCTGAGGGGCATTAGAAGGGTCTGGGTGCCCTTATAAAAGCCCTGAGGGGAATTAGCAGGGTCTGGGGGACTTTAGAAGGGTCCTGAGGAGCTCTATAAGGGTCTGGGGGCCTTTAGAAGGGTCTTCAGGGGTTCTAGAGAGGTCTGGGGTCCTTTAGAAAGGCCCTGTGGGGCATTAGCAGGGTCTTGGGGCCTTTAGAATTCTCCTGAGGGGCAGTAGAAGGGTCTGGGGACCTTTATAAGGGTCCTGACGGGCTCTAGAAGGGTCTGAGGGCCTTTAGAAAGGTCCTGAGGGGCATTAGAAGGGTCTTGTGGCCTTCATAATGGTCCTGAAAGGCATTAGAAGGGTCTGGGGGCTTTTAGATGGGTCCTGAGGCAATCTAGAAGGGTCTGGGGGCCTTTACATGGGTCTTGAGGGTGATTAGAAGGGTGTGGAGGCCTTTAGAAAGGCCCTGAAAGGCATTAGAAGGGTCTGGGGGCTTTTAGATAGGTCCTGAGGCAATCTAGAAGGGTCTGGGGGCCTTTACATGGGTCTTGAGGGTCATTAGAAGGGTGTGGAGGCCTTTAGAAAGGCCCTGAGGGGCACTAGAAGGGTCTGGGGGCTATTAGAAGCGTCCTGAGGTGTTCTAGAAGGGTCTGGGAGCCTTTAGAAATGACCTGAGGGGCATTAGAAGGGTATGGGGGCCTTTAGAAAGGCCCTGATGGGCATTAGAATGGTCTGCGGGATTTAGAAGTGTCCTGAGGGGCTCTGGAATGGTCTGGGGGCCAATATAAGTGTCCTGACGGGCTCTAGAAGGGTCTGGGAACCTTTATAAATGCCCTGAGGGGCATTAGAAGGGTCTGAGGGCCTTTAGAAAGGTCCTGAGGGGCATTAGAAGGGTCTTCTGGCCTTGATAAGGTTCCTGAAAGGCATTAGAAGGGTCTGGGGGCTTTTAGATGGGTCCTCAGGCAATCTAGAAGGGTCTGGGGGCCTTTACATGGGTCTTGAGTGTCATTAGAAGGGTGTGGAGGCCTTTAGAAAGGCCCTGAGGGGCTCTAGAAGGGTCTGGGGGCTATTAGAAGCGTCCTGAGGGGCATAAGAAGGGTATGGGAGCCTTTAGATAGGCCCTGAGGGGCATTAGAAGGGTCTGGGGGCCTTTAGAATGGTCCTGAGGGGGTCTTGAAGGGTCTGGAGGCATTTAAAACTGTCCTGAGAGGCTCTAGAAGGGTCTGGGTGCCTTTATAAGGGTCCTGAGGGGCATTAGACGAGTCTTGTGGCCTTGATAAGGGTCCTGAAAGGCATTAGAAGGGTCTGGGGGCTTTTAGATGGGTCCTGAGGCAATCTAGAAGGGTCTGGGGGCCTTTACATGGGTCTTGAGGGTCATTAGAAGGGTGTGGAGGCCTTTAGAAAGGCCCTAAGGAGCTCTAGAAGGGTCTGGGGGCTAGTAGAAGCGTCCTGAGGGGGTCCAGAAGGGTCTGGGGGCCTTTTTAAAGGCCCTCAGGGGGATTATAAGGGTCTCGCGGCCTTTAGAAAGGCCCTGAGTGGCATTATATGGGCCTGGGGTCATATAGAAAGGCCTTAGAAATTCTACAAGTGTCTGGGGTACTTTAGAAAGGCCCTGAGGGGCATTAGAAGGGTCTGGGGGCCTTTAGAATGGTCCTGAGGGGGTCTAGAAGGGTCTGGAGGCATTTAAAACTGTCCTGAGAGGCTCTAGAAGGGTCTGGGTGCCTTTATAAGGGTCCTGAGGGGCATTAGAAGGGTCTGGGTGCCCTTATAAAAGCCCTGAGGGGAATTAGCAGGGTCTGGGGGACTTTAGAAGGGTCCTGAGGAGCTCTATAAGGGTCTGGGGGCCTTTAGAAGGGTCTTCAGGGGTTCTAGAGAGGTCTGGGGTCCTTTAGAAAGGCCCTGTCGGGCATTAGAAGGGTCTGGGGACCTTTAGAATGCTCCTGAGGGGCTCTATAAGGGTCTGGGGACCTTTATAAGTGTCCTGACTGGCTCTAGAAGGGTCTGGGAACCTTTATAAATGCCCTGAGAGGGAATTTGAAGAGTCTGAGGGCCTTTAGAAAGGTCCTGAGGGTCATTAGAAGGGTCTTGTGGCCTTCCTAAGAGTCCTGAAAGGCATTAGAAGGGTCTGGGGGCTTTTAGATGGGTCCTGAGGCAATCTAGAAGGGTCTAGGGGCCTTTACATGGGTCTTGAGGGTCATTAGAAGGGTGTGGAGGCCTTTAGAAAGGCCCTGAAAGGCATTAGAAGGGTCTGGGGGCTTTTAGATAGGTCCTGAGGCAATCTAGAAGGGTCTGGGGGCCTTTACATGGGTCTTGAGGGTCATTAGAAGGGTGTGGAGGCCTTTAGAAAGGCCCTGAGGGGCACTAGAAGGGTCTGGGGGCTATTAGAAGCGTCCTGAGGTGTTCTAGAAGGGTCTGGGAGCCTTTAGAAATGACCTGAGGGGCATTAGAAGGGTATGGGGGCCTTTAGAAAGGCCCTGATGGGCATTAGAATGGTCTGCGGGATTTAGAAGTGTCCTGAGGGGCTCTGGAATGGTCTGGGGGCCAATATAAGTGTCCTGACGGGCTCTAGAAGGGTCTGGGAACCTTTATAAATGCCCTGAGGGGCATTAGAAGGGTCTGAGGGCCTTTAGAAAGGTCCTGAGGGGCATTAGAAGGGTCTTCTGGCCTTGATAAGGTTCCTGAAAGGCATTAGAAGGGTCTGGGGGCTTTTAGATGGGTCCTCAGGCAATCTAGAAGGGTCTGGGGGCCTTTACATGGGTCTTGAGTGTCATTAGAAGGGTGTGGAGGCCTTTAGAAAGGCCCTGAGGGGCTCTAGAAGGGTCTGGGGGCTATTAGAAGCGTCCTGAGGGGCATAAGAAGGGTATGGGAGCCTTTAGATAGGCCCTGAGGGGCATTAGAAGGGTCTGGGGGCCTTTAGAATGGTCCTGAGGGGGTCTTGAAGGGTCTGGAGGCATTTAAAACTGTCCTGAGAGGCTCTAGAAGGGTCTGGGTGCCTTTATAAGGGTCCTGAGGGGCATTAGAAGGGTCTGGGTGCCCTTATAAAAGCCCTGAGGGGAATTAGCAGGGTCTGGGGGACTTTAGAAGGGTCCTGAGGGGCTCTATAAAGGTCTGGGGGCCTTTAGAAGGGTCTTCAGGGGCTCTAGAAGGGTCTCGGGACCTTTAGAAAGGCCTTGTGGGGCATTAGAAGGGTCTTGGGGCCTTTAGAATGCTCCTGAGGGGCAGTAGAAGGGTCTGGGGACCTTTATAAGGCCCTGACGGGCATTAGAATGGTCTGCGGGCCTTTAGAAGTGTCCTGAAGGGCTCTAGAATGATCTGGGGGCATTTATAAGGGTCCTGACGGTCTCTAGAAGGGTCTGGGAACCTTTATAAAGGCCCTGAAAAGCATTAGAAGGGTCTGAGGGCCTTTAGAAAGATTCCTGAGGGGCATTAGAAGGGTCTTGTGGCCTTCATAAGGGTCCTGAAAGGCATTAGAAGGGTCTGGGGGCTTTTAGATGGCTCCTGAGGCAATCTAGAAGGGTCTAGGTGCCTTTACATGGGCCTTGAGGGTCATTAGAAGGGTGTGGAAGCCTTTAGAAAGGCCCTGAAATGCATTAGAAGGGTCTGGGGGCTTTTAGATGGGTCCTGAGGCAATCTAGAAGGGTCTAGGGGCCTTTACATGAGTCTTGAGGGTCATTAGAAGGGTGTGGAGGCCTTTAGAAAGGCCCTGAGTTGCTCTAGAATGGTCTGGGGGCTATTAGAAGCGTCCTGAGGGGGTCCAGAAGGGTCTGGGGGCCTTTTTAAAGGCCCTCAGGGGGATTATAAGGGTCTCGCGGCCTTTAGAAAGGCCCTGAGTGGCATTAGAAGGGTCTGGGTGCCTTTAGAAATGTCCTGAGGGGCTCTAGAAGGGTCTGGGGGCCTTTAGAAAGGCCCTGAGGGGCATTACAAGGGTCTGGGGTCATATAGAAAGGCCCTGAGAGGTTCTAGAAGTGTCTGGGGTACTTTAGAAAGGCCCTGAGGGGCATTAGAAGGGTCTGGGGGCCTTTAGAATGGTCCTGAGGGGGTCTAGAAGGGTCTGGAGGCATTTAAAACTGTACTGAGAGGCTCTAGAAGGGTCTTGGTGCCTTTATAAGGGTCCTGAAAGGCATTAGAAGGGTCTGGGGGCTTTAAGATGGGTCCTGAGGCAATCTAGAAGGGTCTAGGGGCCTTTACATGGGTCTTGAGGGTCATTAGAAGGGTATGGAGGCCTTTAGAATGGCCCTGAAAGGCATTAGAAGGGTCTGGGAGCTTTTAGATGGGTCCTGAGGTAATCTAGAAGGGTCTGGGGGCCATTACATGGGTCTTGAGGGTCATTAGAAGGGTGTGGAGGCCTTTAGAAAGGCCCTGAGGGGCTCTAGAAGGGTGTGGGGGCTATTAGAAGCGTCCTGAGGGGGTCCAGAAGGGTCTGGGAGCCTTTTTAAAGGCCCTCAGGGAGATTATAAGGGTGTCGCGACCTTTAGAAAAGCCCTGAGTGACATTAGAAGGGTCTGGGGGCATATAGAAGCGTCCTGAGGGGGTCCAGAAATGTCTGGGGGTCTTTTTAAAGGCCCTCAGGGGGATTATAAGGGTCTCGCTGCCTTTAGAAAGGCCCTGAGTGGCATTAGAAGGGTCTGGGGTCCTTTAGAATGGTCTTCAGTGGCTATAGAAGGGTCTGGGGACATTTAGAAAGGCCCTGTGGGGCATTAGTAGGGTCTGGGGACATTTAGAGTGCTCCTGAGAGGCAGTAGAATGGTCTGCGGGCCTTTAGAAGTATCCTGAGGTGCTCTAGAATGATCTGGGGTCCTTTATAAGGGTCCTGACGGGCTCTAGAAGGGTCTGGGAACCTTTATAAAGGCCCTGAAAGGCATTAGAAGGGTCTGAGGGCCTTTAGAAAGGTCCTGAGGGGCATTAGAAGGGTCTTGTGCCCTTCATAAGGGTCCTGAAAGGCATTAGAAGGGTCTGGGGGCTTTTAGCTGGGTCCTGAGGCAATCTAGAAGGGTCTGGGGGCCGTTACGTGGGTCTTGAGGGTAATTAGAAGGGTGTGGAGGCCTTTAGAAAGGCCCTGAGGGGCTCTAGAAGGGTCTGGGTGCTATTAGAAGCGTCCTGAGGGGGTCCAGAAGGGTCTGGGGGCCTTTTTAAAGGCCCTCAGGGGGATTATAAGGGTCTCGCGGCCTTTAGAAAGGCCCTGAGTGGCATTAGAAAGGTCTGGGTGCCTTTAGAAAGGCCCTGAGGGGAATTAGAAGGGTCTGGGGGCTTTTAGAATGGTCCTGAGGGGGTCTAGAAGGATCTAGAGGCATTTAAAACTGTCCTGAGAGGCTCTAGAAGGGTCTGGGTGCCTATATAAGGGTCCTGATGGGGTCCAGAAGGGTCTGGGGGCCTTTTTAAAGGCCCTCAGGGGGATTATAAGGGTCTCGCGGCCTTTAGAAAGGCCCTGAGTGGCATTACAAGGGTCTGGGGTCATATAGAAAGGCCCTGAGAAGTTCTAGAAGTGTCTGGGGTACTTTAGAAATGCCCTGAGGGGCATTAGAAGGGTCTGGGGGCCTTTAGAATGGTCCTGAGGGTTCTAGAAGGGTCTGGAGGCATTTAAAACTGTCCTGAGAGGCTCTAGAAGGGTCTGGGTACCTATATAAGGGTCCTGAGGGGCTTTAGAAGGGTCTGGGTGCCCTTATAAAAGCCCTGAGGGGAATTAGCAGGGTCTGGGGGACTTTAGAAGGGTCCTGAGGGGCTCTATAAGGGTCTGGGGGCCCTTAGAAGGGTCTTCAGGGGCTCTAGAAGGGTCTGGGGACCTTTAGAAAGGCCCTGTCGGGCATTAGAAGGGTCTGGGGACCTTTAGAATGCTCCTGAGGGGCTCTATAAGGGTCTGGGGACCTTTATAAGTGTCCTGACTGGCTCTAGAAGGGTCTGGGAACCTTTATAAATGCCCTGAGAGGGAATTTGAAGA
The DNA here is from genome assembly GCA_033558105.1 of Coccyzus lansbergi. Classification (NCBI taxonomy): domain Eukaryota; kingdom Metazoa; phylum Chordata; class Aves; order Cuculiformes; family Coccyzidae; genus Coccyzus; species Coccyzus lansbergi. Next base: position 237,713 of record JAUMJK010000915.1, read on the forward strand.
GTCTGAGGGCCTTTAGAAAGGTCCTGAGGGTCATTAGAAGGGTCTTGTGGCCTTCCTAAGGGTCCTGAAAGGCATTAGAAGGGTCTGGGGGCTTTTAGATGGGTCCTGAGGCAATCTAGAAGGGTCTAGGGGCCTTTACATGGGTCTTGAGGGTCATTAGAAGGGTGTGGAGGCCTTTAGAAAGGCCCTGAAAGGCATTAGAAGGGTCTGGGGCTTTTAGATGGGTCCTTAGGCAATCTAGAAGGGTCTGGGGGCCTTTACATGGGTCTTGAGGGTCATTAGAAGGGTGTGGAGGCCTTTAGAAAGGCCCTGAGGGCCTCTAGAAGGGTCTGGGGGCTATTAGAAGCGTCCTGAGGGGGTCCAGAATGGTCTGGGGGCCTTTTTAAAGGCCCTCAGGGGGATTATAAGGGTCTCGCGGCCTTTAGAAAGGCCCTGAGTGGCATTACATGGGTCTGGGGTCATATAGAAAGGCCCTGAGAGGTTCTAGAAGTGTCTGGGGTACTTTAGAAAGGCCCTGAGGGGCATTAGAAGGGTCTGGGGGCCTTTAGAATGGTCCTGAGGGGGTCTAGAAGGGTCTGGAGGCATTTAAAACTGTCCTGAGAGGCTCTAGAAGGGTCTGGGTGCCTTTATAAGGGTCCTGAGGGGCATTAGAAAAGTCTGGGTGCCCTTATAAAAGCCCTGAGGGGAATTAGCAGGGTCTGGGGGACTTTAGAAGGGCCCTGAGGGGCTCTATAAGGGTCTGGGGGCCTTTAGAAGGGTCTTCAGGGGTTCTAGAGGGGTCTGGGGACCTTTAGAAAGGCCCTGTGGGGCATTAGAAGGGTCTGGGGGCCTTTAGAATACTCCTGAGGGGCAGTAGAATGGTCTGGGGACCTTTATAAGGGTCCTGACGGGCTCTAGAAGGGTCTGAGGGCCTTTAGAAAGGTCCTGAGGGGCATTAGAAGGGTCTTGTGGCCTTCATAAGGGTCCTGAAAGGCATTGGAAGGGTCTGGGGGCTTTTAGATGGGTCCTGAGGCAATCTAGAAGGGTCTAGGGGCCTTTACATGGGTCTTGAGGGTCATTAGAAGGGTGTGGAGGCCTTTAGAAAGGCCCTGAAAGGCATTAGAAGGGTCTGGGGACTTTTAGATTGGTCCTGAGGCAATCTAGAAGGGTCTGGGGGCCTTTACATGGGTCTTGAGGGTCATTAGAAGGGTGTGGAGGCCTTTAGAAAGGCCCTGAGGGGCACTAGAAGGGTCTGGGGGCTATTAGAAGCGTCCTGAGGGGGTCTAGAAGGGTCTGGGGGCCTTTAGAAATGACCTGAGGGGCATTAGAAGGGTATGGGGGGGTTTAGAAAGGCCCTGAGTGGCATTAGAAGGGTCTGGGGGCCTTTAGAATGGTCCTGACGGGGTCTAGAAGGGTCTGGAGGCATTTAAAACTGTCCTGAGAGGCTCTAGAAGGGTCTGGGTGCCTTTATAAGGGTCCTGAGGGGCATTAGAAGGGTCTGGGTGCCCTTATAAAAGCCCTGAGGGGAATTAGCTGGGTCTGGGGGACTTTAGAAGGGTCCTGAGGGGCTCTATAAGGGTCTGGGGGCCTTTAGAAGGGTCTTCAGGGGCTCTAGAAGGGTCTGGGGACCTTTAGAAAGGCCCTGTGGGGCATTAGAAGGGTCTGGGGGCCTTTAGAATGCTCCTGAGGGGCAGTAGAAGGGTCTGGGGACATTTATAAAGGCCCTGAGAGGCATTAGAATGGTCTGCGGGATTTAGAAGTGTCCTGAGGGGCTCTAGAATGGTCTGGGGGCCTTTATAAGTGTCCTGACAGGCTCTAGAAGGGTCTGGGAACCTTTATAAATGCCCTGAGGGGCATTAGAAGGGTCTGAGGGCCTTTAGAAAGGTCCTGAGGGGCATTAGACGGGTCTTGTGGCCTTGATAAGGGTCCTGAAAGGCATTAGAAGGGTCTGGGGGCTTTTAGATGGGTCCTGAGGCAATCTAGAAGGGTCTGGGGGCCTTTACATGGGTCTTGAGGGTCATTAGAAGGGTGTGGAGGCCTTTAGAAAGGCCCTGAGGAGCTCTAGAAGGGTCTGGGGGCTATTAGAAGCGTCCTGAGGGGGTCCAGAGGGGTCTGAGGGCCTTTTTAAAGGCCCTCAGGTGGATTATAAGGGTCTCGCGGCCTTTAGAAAGGCCCTGAGTGGCATTAGAAGGGTCTGGGTGCCTTTAGAAATGACCTGAGAGGCATTAGAAGGGTATGGGAGCCTTTAGAAAGGCCCTGAGGGGCATTAGAAGGGTCTTGGGGCCTTTAGAATGGTCCTGAGGGGGTCTAGAAGGGTCTGGAGGCATTTAAAACTGTCCTGAGAGGCTCTAGAAGGGTCTGGGTGCCTTTATAAGGGTCCTGAGGGGCATTAGAAGGGTCTGGGTGCCTTTATAAAAGCCCTGAGGGGAATTAGCAGGGTCTGGGGGACTTTAGAAGGGTCTTCAGGGGCTCTAGAAGGGTCTGGGGGCCTTTAGAAGGGTCTTCAGGGGCTCTAGAAGGGTCTGGGGACCTTTATAAAGGCCCTGTGGGGCATTAGAAGGGTCTGGGGGCCTTTAGAATGTTCCTGAGGGGCAGTAGAAGGGTCTGGGGACCTTTAGAAAGGCCCTGGACGGGCATTAGAATGGTCTGCGGGCCTTTAGAAATGTCCTGAGGGGCTCTAGAATGGTCTGGGGGCCTTTATAAGGGTCCTGACGGGCTCTAGAAGGGTCTGGGAACCTTTATAAATGCCCTGAGGGGCATTAGAAGGGTCTGAGGGCCTTTAGAAACGTCCTGAGGGGCATTAGAAGGGTCTTGTGGCCTTCATAAGGGTCCTGAGGGGCATTAGAAGGGTCTGGGGGCTTTTAGATGGGTCCTGAGGCAATCTAGAAGGGTCTAGGGGCCTTTACATGGGTCTTGAGGGGCATTAGAAGGGTCTGAGGGCCTTTAGAAGGGTCCTGAGGGGCATTAGAAGGGTCTGGGGGCTTTTAGATGGGTCCTGAGGCAATCTAGAAGGGTCTGGGGGCCTTTACATGGGTCTTGAGGGTCATTAGAAGAGTGTGGATGCCTTTAGAAAGGCGCTGAGGGGCTCTAGAAGGGTCTGGGGGCTATTAGAAGCGTCCTGAGGGGGTCCAGAAAGGTCTGGGGGGCTTTTTGAAGGCCCTTAGGGGGATTATAAGGGTCTCGCGGCTTTTAGAAAGGCCCTGAGTGGCATTACAAGGGTCTGGGGTCATATAGAAAGGCCCTGAGAGGTTCTAGATGTGTCTGGGGTACTTTAGAAATGCCCTGAGGGGCATTAGAAGGGTCTGGGGGCCTTTAGAATGGTCCTGAGGGGTTCTAGAAGGGTCTGGAGGCATTTAAAACTGTCCTGAGAGGCTCTAGAAGGGTCTGGGTGCCTTTATAAGGGTCCTGAGGGGAATTAGCAGGGTCTGGGGGACTTTAGAAGGGTCCTGAGGGGCTCTATAAGGGTCTGGCGGCCTTTAGAAGGGTCTTCAGGGGCTCTAGAAGGGTCTGGGGACCTTTAGAAAGGCCCTGTGGGGCATTAGAAGGGTCTGGGGGCTTTTAGAATGCTCCTGAGGGGCTCTAGAATGGTCTGGGGGCCTTTATAAGGGTCCTGACGGGCTCTAGAAGGGTCTGGGAACCGTTATAAATGACCTGAGGGGCATTAGAAGGGTCTGAGGGCCTTTAGAAAGGTCCTGAGGGGCATTAGAAGGGTCTTGTGGCCTTCATAATGGTCCTGAAAGGCATTAGAAGGGTCTGGAGGCTTTTAGATGGGTCCTGAGGCAATCTAGAAGGGTCTAGGGGCCTTTACATGGGCCTTGAGGGGCATTAGAAGGGTGTGGAGGCCTTTAGAAAGGCCCTGAAAGGCATTAGAAGGGTCTGGGGGCTTTTAGATGGGTCCTGAGGCAATCTAGAAGGGTCTGGGGTCCTTTACATGGGTCTTGAGGGTCATTAGAAGGGTGTGGAGGTCTTTAGAAAGGCGCTGAGGGGCTCTAGAAGGGTGTAAGGGCTATTAGAAGCGTCCTGAGGGGGTCCAGAAGGGTCTGGGGGCCTTTTTAAAGGCCCTCAGGGGGATTATAAGGGTCTCGCGGCTTTTAGAAAGGCCCTGAGTGGCATTACAAGGGTCTGGGGTCATATAGAAAGGCCCTGAGAGGTTCTAGAAGTGTCTGGGGTACTTTAGAAATGCCCTGAGGGGCATTAGAAGGGTCTGGGGGCCTTCAGAATGGTACTGAGGGGTTCTAGAAGGGTCTGGAGGCATTTAAAACTGTCCTGAGAGGCTCTAGAAGGGTCTGGGTGCCTTTATAAGGGTCCTGAGGGGCTCTATATCGGTCTGGGGGCCCTTAGAAGGGTCTTCAGGGGCTCTAGAAGGGTCAGGGGACCTTTAGAAAGGCCCTGTCGGGCATTAGAAGGGTCTGGGGACCTTTAGAATGCTCCTGAGGGGCTCTATAAGGGTCTGGGGACCTTTATAAGTGTCCTGACTGGCTCTAGAAGGGTCTGGGAACCTTTATATATGCCCTGAGGGGCATTAGAGGGGTCTTGTGGCCTTCATAAGGGTCCTGAAAGGCATTGGAAGGGTCTGGGGGCTTTTAGATGGGTCCTGAGGCAATCTAAAAGGGTCTAGGGGACTTTACATGGGTCTTGAGGGTCATTAGAAGGGTGTGGAGGCCTTTAGAAAGGCCCTGAAAGGCATTAGAAGGGTCTGGGGGCTTTTAGATGGGACCTGAGGCAATCTAGAAGGGTCTGGGGGCCTTTACATGGGTCTTGAGTGTCATTAGAAGGGTGTGGAGGCCTTTAGAAAGGCCCTGAGGGGCACTAGAAGGGTCTGGGGGCTATTAGAAGCGTCCTGAGGGGGTCTAGAAGGGTCTGGGGGCCTTTAGAAATGACCTGAGGTGCATTAGAAGGGTATGGGGGGCCTTTAGAAAGGCCCTGAGGGGCATTAGAAGGGTCTGGAGGCATTTAAAACTGTCCTGAGAGGCTCTAGAAGGGTCTGGGTGCCTTTATAAGGGTCCTGAGGGGCATTAGAAGGGTCTGGGTGCCTTTATAAAAGACCTGAGGGGAATTAGCAGGGTCTGGGGGACTTTAGAAGGGTCCTGAGGGGCTCTATAAGGGTCTTGGGGCCTTTAGAAGGGTCTTCAGGGGCTCTAGAAGGGTCTGAGGACCTTTATAAAGGACCTGTGGGGCATTAGAAGGGTCTGGGGGCCTTTAGAATGTTCCTGAGGGGCAGTAGAAGGGTCTGGGGACCTTTAGAAAGGCCCTGGACGGGCATTAGAATGGTCTGCGGGCCTTTAGAAATGTCCTGAGGGGCTCTAGAATGGTCTGGGGGCCTTTATAAGGGTCCTGACGGGCTCTAGAAGGGTCTGGGAACCTTTATAAATGTCCTGAGGGGCATTAGAAGGGTCTGAGGGCCTTTAGAAAGGTCCTGAGGGGCATTAGAAGGGTCTTGTGGCCTTCATAAGGGTCCTGAGTGGCATTAGAAGGGTCTGGGGGCTTTTAGATGGGTCCTAAGGCAATCTAGAAGGGTCTGGGGGCCTTTACATGGGTCTTGAGGGTCATTAGAAAGGTGTGGAGGCCTTTAAAAAGGCGCTGAGGGGCTCTAGAAGGGTCTGGGGGCTATTAGAAGCGTCCTGAGGGGGTCCAGAATGGTCTGGGGGCCTTTTTAAATGCCCTCAGGGGGATTATAAGGGTCTCGCGTCTTTTAGAAAGGCCCTGAGTGGCATTACAAGGGTCTGGGGTCATATAGAAAGGCCCTGAGAGGTTCTAGAAGTGTCTGGGGTACTTTAGAAATGCCCTGAGGGGCATTAGAAGGGTCTGGGGGCCTTTAGAATGGTCCTGAGGGGTTCTAGAAGGGTCTGGAGGCATTTAAAACTGTCCTGAGAGGCTCTAGAAGGGTCTGGGTGGCTTTATAAGGGTCCTGAGGGGCTTTAGAAGGGTCTGGGTGCCCTTATAAAAGCCCTGAGCGGAATTAGCAGGGTCTGGGGGACTTTAGAAGGGTCCTGAGGGGCTCTATAAGGGTCTGGGCGCCCTTAGAAGGGTCTTCAGGGGCTCTAGAAGGGTCTGGGGACCTTTAGAAAGGCCCTGTGGGGCATTAGAAGGGTCTGGGGGCGTTTAGAAAGGTCTTCAGGGGCTCTATAAGGGTCTGGGTACCTTTAGAAAGGCCCTGTGGGGCATTAGAAGGGTCTGGGGGCCTTTAGAATGCGCCTGAGGGACAGTATAAGGGTCTGTGGACCTTTATAAGTGTCCTGACGGGCTCTAGAATGGTCTGGGAACCTTTATAAATGCCCTGAGGGGCATTAGAAGGGTCTGAGGGCCTTTAGAAAGGTCCTGAGGGGCATTAGAAGGGTCTTGTGGCCTTCATAAGGGTCCTGAAAGGCATTAGAAGGGTCTGGGGGCTTTTAGATGGGTCCTGAGGCAATCTAGAAGGGTCTGGGGGCCTTTACATGGGTCTTGAGGGTCATTAGAAGGGTGTGGAGGCCTTTAGAAAGGCCCTGAAGGCCTCTAGAAGGGTCTGGGTGCTATTAGAAGCGTCCTGAGGGGGTCCAGAAGGGTCTGGGGGCCTTTTTAAAGGCCCTCAGGGGGATTATAAGGGTCTCGCGGCCTTTAGAAAGGCCCTGAGTGGCATTAGAAGGGTCTGGGTGCCTTTAGAAAGGCCCTGAGGGGAATTAGAAGGGTCTGGGGGCCTTTAGAATGGTCCTGAGGGGGTCTAGAAGGATCTGGAGGCATTTAAAACTGTCCTGAGAGGCTCTAGAAGGGTCTGGGTGCCTTTATAAGGGTCCTGAGGGGCATTAGAAGGGTCTGGGTGCCCTTATAAAAGCCCTGAAAGGAATTAACAGGGTCTGGGGGCCTTTAGAAGGGTCCTGAGAAGCTCTATTAGGGTCTGGGGGCCTTTAGAAGGGTCTTCAGGGGCTCTAGAAGGGTCTGGGGACCTTTAGAAAGGCCCTGTGGGGCATTAGAAGGGTCTGGGGGCCTTTAGAAGGCTCCTGAGGGGCAGTAGAAGGGTCTGGGGACCTTTAGAAAGGCCCTGACGGGCATTAGAATGGTCTGCGGGCCTTTAGAAGTGTCCTGAGGGGCTCTAGAATGGTCTGGGGGCCTTTATCAGTGTCCTGACGGGCTCTAGAAGAGTCTGGGAACCTTTATAAATGCCCTGAGGGGCATTAGAATGGTCTGAGGGCCTTTAGAAAGGTCCTGAGGGGCATTAGACGAGTCTTGTGGCCTTGATAAGGGTCCTGAAAGGCATTAGAAGGGTCTGGGGGCTTTTAGATGGGTCCTGAGGCAATCTAGAAGGGTCTGGGGGCCTTTACATGGGTCTTGAGGGTCATTAGAAGGGTGTGGAGGCCTTTAGAAAGGCCCTAAGGAGCTCTAGAAGGGTCTGGGGGCTAGTAGAAGCGTCCTGAGGGGGTCCAGAAGGGTCTGGGGGCCTTTTTAAAGGCCCTCAGGGGGATTATAAGGGTCTCGCGGCCTTTAGAAAGGCCCTGAGTGGCATTACATGGGCCTGGGGTCATATAGAAAGACCTTAGAAATTCTACAAGTGTCTGGGGTACTTTAGAAAGGCCCTGAGGGGCATTAGAAGGGTCTGGGGGCCTTTAGAATGGTCCTGAGGGGGTCTAGAAGGGTCTGGAGGCATTTAAAACTGTCCTGAGAGGCTCTAGAAGGGTCTGGGTGCCTTTATAAGGGTCCTGAGGGGCATTAGAAGGGTCTGGGTGCCCTTATAAAAGCCCTGAGGGGAATTAGCAGGGTCTGGGGGACTTTAGAAGGGTCCTGAGGAGCTCTATAAGGGTCTGGGGGCCTTTAGAAGGGTCTTCAGGGGTTCTAGAGAGGTCTGGGGTCCTTTAGAAAGGCCCTGTGGGGCATTAGCAGGGTCTTGGGGCCTTTAGAATTCTCCTGAGGGGCAGTAGAAGGGTCTGGGGACCTTTATAAGGGTCCTGACGGGCTCTAGAAGGGTCTGAGGGCCTTTAGAAAGGTCCTGAGGGGCATTAGAAAGGTCTTGTGGCCTTCATAATGGTCCTGAAAGGCATTAGAAGGGTCTGGGGGCTTTTAGATGGGTCCTGAGGCAATCTAGAAGGGTCTAGGGGCCTTTACATGGGTCTTGAGGGTGACTAGAAGGGTGTGGAGGCCTTTAGAAAGGCCCTGAAAGGCATTAGAAGGGTCTGGGGGCTTTTAGATAGGTCCTGAGGCAATCTAGAAGGGTCTGGGGGCCTTTACATGGGTCTTGAGGGTCATTAGAAGGGTGTGGAGGCCTTTAGAAAGGCCCTGAGGGGCACTAGAAGGGTCTGGGGGCTATTAGAAGCGTCCTGAGGTGTTCTAGAAGGGTCTGGGAGCCTTTAGAAATGACCTGAGGGGCATTAGAAGGGTATGGGGGCCTTTAGAAAGGCCCTGATGGGCATTAGAATGGTCTGCGGGATTTAGAAGTGTCCTGAGGGGCTCTGGAATGGTCTGGGGGCCAATATAAGTGTCCTGACGGGCTCTAGAAGGGTCTGGGAACCTTTATAAATGCCCTGAGGGGCATTAGAAGGGTCTGAGGGCCTTTAGAAAGGTCCTGAGGGGCATTAGAAGGGTCTTCTGGCCTTGATAAGGTTCCTGAAAGGCATTAGAAGGGTCTGGGGGCTTTTAGATGGGTCCTCAGGCAATCTAGAAGGGTCTGGGGGCCTTTACATGGGTCTTGAGTGTCATTAGAAGGGTGTGGAGGCCTTTAGAAAGGCCCTGAGGGGCTCTAGAAGGGTCTGGGGGCTATTAGAAGCGTCCTGAGGGGCATAAGAAGGGTATGGGAGCCTTTAGATAGGCCCTGAGGGGCATTAGAAGGGTCTGGGGGCCTTTAGAATGGTCCTGAGGGGGTCTTGAAGGGTCTGGAGGCATTTAAAACTGTCCTGAGAGGCTCTAGAAGGGTCTGGGTGCCTTTATAAGGGTCCTGAGGGACATTAGACGAGTCTTGTGGCCTTGATAAGGGTCCTGAAAGGCATTAGAAGGGTCTGGGGGCTTTTAGATGGGTCCTGAGGCAATCTAGAAGGGTCTGGGGGCCTTTACATGGGTCTTGAGGGTCATTAGAAGGGTGTGGAGGCCTTTAGAAAGGCCCTAAGGAGCTCTAGAAGGGTCTGGGGGCTAGTAGAAGCGTCCTGAGGGGGTCCAGAAGGGTCTGGGGGCCTTTTTAAAGGCCCTCAGGGGGATTATAAGGGTCTCGCGGCCTTTAGAAAGGCCCTGAGTGGCATTATATGGGCCTGGGGTCATATAGAAAGGCCTTAGAAATTCTACAAGTGTCTGGGGTACTTTAGAAAGGCCCTGAGGGGCATTAGAAGGGTCTGGGGGCCTTTAGAATGGTCCTGAGGGGGTCTAGAAGGGTCTGGAGGCATTTAAAACTGTCCTGAGAGGCTCTAGAAGGGTCTGGGTGCCTTTATAAGGGTCCTGAGGGGCATTAGAAGGGTCTGGGTGCCCTTATAAAAGCCCTGAGGGGAATTAGCAGGGTCTGGGGGACTTTAGAAGGGTCCTGAGGAGCTCTATAAGGGTCTGGGGGCCTTTAGAAGGGTCTTCAGGGGTTCTAGAGAGGTCTGGGGTCCTTTAGAAAGGCCCTGTGGGGCATTAGCAGGGTCTTGGGGCCTTTAGAATTCTCCTGAGGGGCAGTAGAAGGGTCTGGGGACCTTTATAAGGGTCCTGACGGGCTCTAGAAGGGTCTGAGGGCCTTTAGAAAGGTCCTGAGGGGCATTAGAAGGGTCTTGTGGCCTTCATAATGGTCCTGAAAGGCATTAGAAGGGTCTGGGGGCTTTTAGATGGGTCCTGAGGCAATCTAGAAGGGTCTAGGGGCCTTTACATGGGTCTTGAGGGTCATTAGAAGGGTGTGGAGGCCTTTAGAAAGGCCCTGAAAGGCATTAGAAGGGTCTGGGGGCTTTTAGATAGGTCCTGAGGCAATCTAGAAGGGTCTGGGGGCCTTTACATGGGTCTTGAGGGTCATTAGAAGGGTGTGGAGGCCTTTAGAAAGGCCCTGAGGGGCACTAGAAGGGTCTGGGGGCTATTAGAAGCGTCCTGAGGTGTTCTAGAAGGGTCTGGGAGCCTTTAGAAATGACCTGAGGGGCATTAGAAGGGTATGGGGGCCATTAGAAAGGCCCTGATGGGCATTAGAATGGTCTGCGGGATTTAGAAGTGTCCTGAGGGGCTCTGGAATGGTCTGGGGGCCAATATAAGTGTCCTGACGGGCTCTAGAAGGGTCTGGGAACCTTTATAAATGCCCTGAGGGGCATTAGAAGGGTCTGAGGGCCTTTAGAAAGGTCCTGAGGGGCATTAGAAGGGTCTTCTGGCCTTGATAAGGTTCCTGAAAGGCATTAGAAGGGTCTGGGGGCTTTTAGATGGGTCCTCAGGCAATCTAGAAGGGTCTGGGGGCCTTTACATGGGTCTTGAGTGTCATTAGAAGGGTGTGGAGGCCTTTAGAAAGGCCCTGAGGGGCTCTAGAAGGGTCTGGGGGCTATTAGAAGCGTCCTGAGGGGCATAAGAAGGGTATGGGAGCCTTTAGATAGGCCCTGAGGGGCATTAGAAGGGTCTGGGGGCCTTTAGAATGGTCCTGAGGGGGTCTTGAAGGGTCTGGAGGCATTTAAAACTGTCCTGAGAGGCTCTAGAAGGGTCTGGGTGCCTTTATAAGGGTCCTGAGGGGCATTAGACGAGTCTTGTGGCCTTGATAAGGGTCCTGAAAGGCATTAGAAGGGTCTGGGGGCTTTTAGATGGGTCCTGAGGCAATCTAGAAGGGTCTGGGGGCCTTTACATGGGTCTTGAGGGTCATTAGAAGGGTGTGGAGGCCTTTAGAAAGGCCCTAAGGAGCTCTAGAAGGGTCTGGGGGCTAGTAGAAGCGTCCTGAGGGGGTCCAGAAGGGTCTGGGGGCCTTTTTAAAGGCCCTCAGGGGGATTATAAGGGTCTCGCGGCCTTTAGAAAGGCCCTGAGTGGCATTATATGGGCCTGGGGTCATATAGAAAGGCCTTAGAAATTCTACAAGTGTCTGGGGTACTTTAGAAAGGCCCTGAGGGGCATTAGAAGGGTCTGGGGGCCTTTAGAATGGTCCTGAGGGGGTCTAGAAGGGTCTGGAGGCATTTAAAACTGTCCTGAGAGGCTCTAGAAGGGTCTGGGTGCCTTTATAAGGGTCCTGAGGGGCATTAGAAGGGTCTGGGTGCCCTTATAAAAGCCCTGAGGGGAATTAGCAGGGTCTGGGGGACTTTAGAAGGGTCCTGAGGAGCTCTATAAGGGTCTGGGGGCCTTTAGAAGGGTCTTCAGGGGTTCTAGAGAGGTCTGGGGTCCTTTAGAAAGGCCCTGTGGGGCATTAGCAGGGTCTTGGGGCCTTTAGAATTCTCCTGAGGGGCAGTAGAAGGGTCTGGGGACCTTTATAAGGGTCCTGACGGGCTCTAGAAGGGTCTGAGGGCCTTTAGAAAGGTCGTGAGGGGCATTAGAAGGGTCTTGTGGCCTTCATAATGGTCCTGAAAGGCATTAGAAGGGTCTGGGGGCTTTTAGATGGGTCCTGAGGCAATCTAGAAGGGTCTAGGGGCCTTTACATGGGTCTTGAGGGTGATTAGAAGGGTGTGGAGGCCTTTAGAAAGGCCCTGAAAGGCATTAGAAGGGTCTGGGGGCTTTTAGATAGGTCCTGAGGCAATCTAGAAGGGTCTGGGGGCCTTTACATGGGTCTTGAGGGTCATTAGAAGGGTGTGGAGGCCTTTAGAAAGGCCCTGAGGGGCACTAGAAGGGTCTGGGGGCTATTAGAAGCGTCCTGAGGTGTTCTAGAAGGGTCTGGGAGCCTTTAGAAATGACCTGAGGGGCATTAGAAGGGTATGGGGGCCTTTAGAAAGGCCCTGATGGGCATTAGAATGGTCTGCGGGATTTAGAAGTGTCCTGAGGGGCTCTGGAATGGTCTGGGGGCCAATATAAGTGTCCTGACGGGCTCTAGAAGGGTCTGGGAACCTTTATAAATGCCCTGAGGGGCATTAGAAGGGTCTGAGGGCCTTTAGAAAGGTCCTGAGGGGCATTAGAAGGGTCTTCTGGCCTTGATAAGGTTCCTGAAAGGCATTAGAAGGGTCTGGGGGCTTTTAGATGGGTCCTCAGGCAATCTAGAAGGGTCTGGGGGCCTTTACATGGGTCTTGAGTGTCATTAGAAGGGTGTGGAGGCCTTTAGAAAGGCCCTGAGGGGCTCTAGAAGGGTCTGGGGGCTATTAGAAGCGTCCTGAGGGGCATAAGAAGGGTATGGGAGCCTTTAGATAGGCCCTGAGGGGCATTAGAAGGGTCTGGGGGCCTTTAGAATGGTCCTGAGGGGGTCTTGAAGGGTCTGGAGGCATTTAAAACTGTCCTGAGAGGCTCTAGAAGGGTCTGGGTGCCTTTATAAGGGTCCTGAGGGGCATTAGAAGGGTCTGGGTGCCCTTATAAAAGCCCTGAGTGGAATTAGCAGGGTCTGGGGGACTTTAGAAGGGGCCTGAGGAGCTCTATAAGGGTCTGGGGGCCTTTAGAAGGGTCTTGAGGGGCTCTAGAAGGGTCTGGGGACCTTTAGAAAGGCCCTGTGGGGCATTAGAAGGGTTTCGGGGCCTTTAGAATGCTCCTGAGGGGTAGTATAAGGGTCTGTGGACCTTTATATGTGTCCTGACGGGCTCTAGAATGGTCTGGGAACATTTATATATGCCCTGAGGTGCATTAGAAGGGTCTGAGGGACTTTAGAAAGGTCCTGAGGGGCATTAGAAGGGTCTGGGGCCCTTTAGAATGCTCCTGAGGGGCAGTAGAAGGGTCTGGGGACATTTATAAGGCCCTGACGGGCATTAGAATGGTCTGCAGGCCTTTAGAAGTGTCCTGAGGGGCTCTAGAATGGTCTGGGGGCCTTTATAAGGGTCCTGACGGGCTCTAGAAGGGTCTGGGAACCTTTATAAATGCCCTGAGGGGCATTAGAAGGGTCTGAGGGCATTTAGAAAGGTCCTGAGGGGCATTAGAAGGTCCTGTGGCCTTGATAAGGGTCCTGAAAGGCATTAGAAGGGTCTGGGGGCTTTTAGATGGGTCCTGAGTCAATCTAGAAGAGTCTGGGCGCCTTTACATGGGTCTTGAGGGTCATTAGAAGGGTGTGGAGGCCTTTAGAAAGGCCCTGAGGAGCTCTAGAAGGGTCTGGGGGCTATTAGAAGAGTCCTGAGGGGGTCCAGAAGGGTCTGGGGGCCTTTTTAAAGGCCCTCAGGGGGATTATAAGGGTCTCGCGGCCTTTAGAAAGGCCCTGAGTGGCATTAGAAGGGTCTGGGTGCCTTTAGAAATGACCTGAGGGGCATTAGAAGGGTATTGGAGCCTTTAGAAAGGCCCTGAGGGGCATTAGAAGGGTCTGGGGGCCTTTAGAATGCTCCTGAGGGGCAGTAGAAGGGTCTGGGGACCTTTATAAGGCCCTGACGGGCATTAGAATGGTCTGCAGGCCTTTAGAATTGTCCTGAGGGGCTCTAGAATGGTCTGGGGGCCTTTATAAGGGTCCTGACGGGCTCTAGAGGGGTCTGGGAACCTTTATAAATGCCCTGAGGGGCATTAGAAGGGTCTGAGGGCCTTTAGAATGGTCCTGAGGGGGTCTAGAGGGGTCTGGAGGCATTTAAAACTGTCCTGAGATGCTCTAGAAGGGTCTGGGTGCCTTTATAAGGGTCCTGAGGGGCATTAGAAGGGTCTGGGTGCCCTTATAAAAGCCCTGAGGGGAATTAGCAGGGTCTGGGGGACTTTAGAAGGGTCCTGAGTGGCTCTATAGGGGTCTGGGGGCATTTAGAAGGGTCTTCAGGGGCTCTAGGAGGGTCTGGGGACCTTTAGAAAGGCCCTGTGGGGCATTAGAAGGGTCTGGGGGCCTTTAGAATGCTCCTGAGGGGCAGTAGAAGGGTCTGGGGACCTTTATAAGGGTCCTGACGGGCTCTAGAAGGGTCTGGGGACCTTTATAAGGGTCCTGACGGGCTCTAGAAGGGTCTGAGGGCCTTTAGAAAGGTCCTGAGGGGCATTAGAAGGGTCTTGTGGCCTTCATAAGGGTACTGAAAGGCATTGGAAGGGTCTGAAGGATTTTAGATCGGTCCTGAGGCAATCTAGAAGGGTCTATGGGCCTTTACATGGGTCTTGAGGGTCATTAGAAGGGTGTGGAGGCCTTTAGAAAGGCCCTGAAAGGCATTAGAAGGGTCTGGGGGCTTTTAGATGCGTCCTGAGGCAATCTAGAAGGGTCTGGGGGCCTTTACTTGGGTCTTGAGGGTCATTAGAAGGGTGTGGAGGCCTTTAGAAAGGCCCTGAGGGGCACTAGAAGGGTCTGGGGGCTATTAGAAGCGTCCTGAGGGGGTCTAGAAGAGTCTGGGAGCCTTTAGAAATGACCTGAGGGGCATTAGAAGGGTATGGGGGCCTTTAGAAAGGCCCTGATGGGCATTAGAAGGGTCTGGGGGTCTTTAGAATAGTCCTGAGGGGGTCTAGAAGGGTCTGGAAGCATTTAAAACTGTCCTGAGAGGCTCTAGAAGGGTCTGGGTGCCTTTATAAGGGTCCTGAGGGGCATTAGAAGGGTCTGGGTGCCCTTATAAAAGCCCTGAAAGGAATTAACAGGGTCTGGGGGCCTTTAGAAGGGTCCTGAGGGGCTCTATAAGGGTCTGGGGGCATTTAGAAGGGTCTTCAGGGGCTCTAGAAGGGTCTGGGGACCTTTAGAAAGGCCCTGTGGGGCATTAGAAGGGTCTGGGGGCCTTTAGAATGCTCCTGAGGGGCAGTAGAAGGGTCTGGGGACCTTTAGAAAGGCCCTGACGGGCATTAGAATGGTCTGCGGGCCTTTAGAAGTGTCCTGAGGGGCTCTAGAAGTGTCTGGGGGCCTTTATAATGGTCCTGACGGGCTCTAGAAGGGTCTGGGAACCTTTATAAATGCCCTGAGGGGCATTAGAAGGGTCTGAGGGCCTTTAGAAAGGTCCTGAGGGGCATTAGAACGGTCTTGTGGCCTTCATAAGGGTCCTGAAAGGCATTAGAAGGGTCTGGGGGCTTTTAGATGGGTCCTGAGGCAATCTAGAAGGGTCTGGGGTCCTTTACATGGGTCTTGAGTGTCATTAGAAGGGTGTGGAGGCCTTTAGAAAGGCCCTGAGGTGCTCTAGAAGGGTCTGGGGGCCTTTGGAAATGTCCTGAGGGGCATTAGAAGGGTCTGGGGGCCTTTAGAAAGGCCCTGAGGGGCATTAGAAGGGTCTGGGGGCCTTTAGAAGGGTCCTGAGGGGCATTAGAAGGGTCTGCGGGCCTTTAAAATGGTCCTGAGGGGGTCTAGAATGGTCTGGAGGCATTTAAAACTGTCCTGAGAGGCTCTAGAAGGGTCTGGGTGCCTTTATAAGGGTCCTGAGGGGCATTAGAAGGGTCTGGGTGCCCTTATAAAAGCCCTGAGGGGAATTAGCAGGGTCTGGGGTACTTTAGAAGGGTCCTGAGGGGCTCTATAAGGGTCTGGGGTCTTTAGAAGGGTCTTCAGGGGCTCTAGAAGGGTCTGGGGACCTTTAGAAAGGCCCTGTGGGGCATTAGAAGGGTCTGGTGGCCTTTAGAATGCTCCTGAGGGGCAGTAGAATGGTCTGGGGACCTTTAGAAAGGCCCTGACGGGCATTAGAATGGTCTGCGGGATTTAGAAGTGTCCTGAGGGGCTCTATAAGGGTCTGGGGGCCTTTATAAGGGTCCTGACGGGCTCTAGAAGGGTCTGGGAACCTTTATAAATGCCCTGAGGTGCATTAGAAGGGTCTGAGCGCCTTTAGAAAGGTCCTGAGGGGCATTAGAAGGGTCTTGTGGCCTTCATAAGGGTCCTGAAAGGCATTAGAAGGGTCTGGGGGCTTTTAGATGGGTCCTGAGGCAATCTAGAAGGGTCTAGGGGCCTTTACATGGGTCTTGAGGGTCATTAGAAGGGTGTGGAGGCGTTTAGAAAGGCCCTGAAAGGCATTAGAAGGGTCTGGGGGCTTTTAGAAAGGCCCTGAGGGGCATTAGAAGGGTCTGGGGGCCTTTAGAAGGGTCTTCAGGGGCTCTAGAAGGGTCTCGGGACCTTTAGAAAGGCCCTGAGGGGCATTAGAATGGTCTGGGGGCCTTTAGAATGCTCCTGAGGGGCAGTAGAAGGGTCTGGGGACCTTTATAAAGGCCCTGACGTGCATTAGAATGGTCTGCGGGCCTTTAGAAGTGTCCTGATGGGCTCTGGAATGATCTGGGGGCCTTTATAAGGGTCCTGACTGGCTCTAGAAGGGTCTGGGAACCTTTATAAATGCCCTTAAAGGCATTAGAAGTGTCTGAGGGCCTTTAGAAAGGTCCTGAGGGGCATTAGAAGGGTCTTGTGGCCTTCATAAGGGTCCTGAAAGGCATTGGAAGGGTCTGGAGGCTTTTTGATGGGTCCTGAGGCAATCTAGAAGGGTCTAGGGGCTTTTACATGGGTCTTGAGGGTCATTAGAAGGGTGTGGAGGCCTTTAGAAAGGCCCTGAGGGGCTCTGGAAGGGTCTGGGGTCTATTAGAAGCGTCCTTAGGGGGTCCAGAAGGGTCTGGGGGCCTTTTTAAAGGTCCTCAGGGGGATTATAAGGGTCTCGCAGCCTTTAGAAAGGCCCTGAGTGGCATTAGAAGGTTCTGGGTGCCTTTAGAAATGTCCTGAGGGACTCTTGAAGGGTCTGGGGGCCATTAGAAATGTCCTGAGTGTCATTAGAAGGGTATGGGGGCCTTTAGAAAGGCCCTGAGGGGCATTACAAGGGTCTGGGGTCATATAGAAAGGCCCTGAGAGGTTCTAGAAGTGTCTGGGGTACATTAGAAAGGACCTGAGGGGGATTAGAAGGGTCTGGGTGCCTTTAGAATGGTTCTCAGGGGGTCTAGAAGGGTCTGGAGGCATTGAAATCTGTCCTGAGAGGCTCTAGAAGGGTCTGGGTGCCTTTATAAGGGTCCTGAGGGGCATTTGAAGGGTCTTGTGGCCCTTATAATAGCCCTGAGTGGAATTAGCAGGGTCTGGGGGACTTTAGAAGGGTCCTGAGGGGCTCTATAAGGGTCTGGGGGCCTTTAGAATGCTCCTGAGGGGCTCTATAAGGGTCTGGGGACCTTTATAAGTGTCCTGACTGGCTCTAGAAGGGTCTGGGAACCTTTATAAATGCCCTGAGGGGCATTAGAAGGGTCTAAGGGCCTTTAGAAAGGTCCTGAGGGGCATTAGAAGGTTCTTGTGGCCTTCATAAGGGTCCTGAAAGGCATTAGAAGGGTCTGGGGGCTTTTAGATGGGTCCTGAGGCAATCTAGAAGGGTCTAGGGGCCTTTACATGGGTCCTGAGGGGCATTAGAATGGTCTGGGCGCCTTTATAAGGGTCCTGAGGGGTATTAGAAGTGTCTGGGGGCTTTTAGATGGGTCCTGCGCAATCTAGAAGGGTCTGGGGGCCTTTACATGGGTCTTGAGGGTTATTAGAAGGGTGTGGAGGCCTTTAGAAAGGCCCTGAGGGGCTGTAGAATGGTCTGGGGGCTATTAGAAGCGTCCTGAGGGGTTCCAGAAGGGTCTGGGGGCCTTTTTACAGGCCCTCAGGGGGATTATAAGGGTCTCGCGGCCTTTAGAAAGGCCCTGAGTGGCATTAGAAGGTTCTGGGTGCCTTTAGAAATGTCCTGAGGGGCTCTAGAAGGGTCTGGGGGCCTTTAGAAGGGTCTTCAGGGGCATTAGAAGGGTATCGGGGCCTTTAGAAAGGCCCTGAGGGGCATTACAAGGGTCTGGGGTCATATAGAAAGGCCCTGAGAGGTTCTAGAAGTGTCTGGGGTACTTTAGAAAGGCCCTGAGAGGCATTAGAAGGGTCTGGGGGCCTTTAGAATGGACCTGAGGGGGTCTAGAAGGGTCTGGAGGCATTTAAAACTGTCCTGAGAGGCTCTAGAAGGGTCTGGGTGCCTTTATAAGGGCCCTGAAGGGAATTAGCAGGGTCTGGGGGACTTTAGAAGGGTCCTGAGGGGCTCTATAAGGGTCTGGGGGCCTTTAGAAAGGTCCTGAGCGGCATTAGAAGGGTCTGGGTGCATTTAGAATGCTCCTGAGGGGCAGTAGAAGGGTCTGGGGACCTTTATAAAGGCCCTGGCGGGCATTAGAATGGTCTGCGGGCCTTTAGAAGTGTCCTCAGGGGCTCTAGAATGGTCTGGGGGCCTTTATAAGGGTCCTGACGGGCTCTAGAAGGGTCTGGGAACCTTTATAAATGCCCTGAGGGGCATTAGAAGGGTCTGAGGGCCTTTAGAAAGGTCCTGAGGGGCATTAGAAGGGTCTTGTGGCCTTCATAAGGGTCCTGAAAGGCATTAGAAGGGTCTGGGGGCTTTTAGATGGGTCCTGAGGCAATCTAGAAGGGTCTACGGGCCTTTACATGGGTCTTGAGGGTCATTAGAAGGGTGTGGAAGCCTTTAGAAAGGCCCTGAGGGGCTCTAGAAGGGTCTGGGGGCTATTAGAAGTGTCCTGAGGGTGTCCAGAAGGGTCTGGGGGCCTTTTTAAAGGCCCTCAGGGGGATTATATGGGTCTCGCAGCCTTTAGAAAGGCCCTGAGTGGCATTAGAAGGGTCTGGGTGCCTTTAGAAATGTCCTGAGGGGCTCTAGAAGGGTCTGGGGGCCTTTAGATATGTCCTAAGGGGCTCTAGAAGGGTCTGGTGGCCTTTAGAAATGTCCTGAGGGGCATTAGAAGGGTATGGGGGTCTTTAGAAAGGCCCTGAGGGGCATTAGAAGGGTCTGGGGGCCTTTAGAAGGGTCCTGCGGGGCATTAGAAGGGTCTGGGTGCCCTTATAAAAGACCTGAAAGGAATTAGCAGGGTCTGGGAGACTTTAGAAGGGTCCTGAGGGGCTCTATAAGGGTCTGGGGGCCTTTAGAATGGTCATCAGTGGCTCTAGAAGGGTCTGGGGACCTTTAGAAAGGCCCTGTGGGGCATTAGAAGGGTCTGGGGGCCTTTAGAATGCTCCTGAGGGGCAGTAGAAGGGTCTTGGGACCTTTATAAAGGCCCTGACGGGCATTAGAATAGTCTGTAGGCCTTCAGAAGTGTCCTGAGGGGCTCTAGAATGGTCTGGGGGCCTTTATAAGGGTCCTGACGGGCTCTAGAAGGGTCTGGGAACCTTTATAAATGCCCTGAGGGGCATTAGAAGGGTCTGAGTGCCTTTAGAAAGGTCCTGAGGGGCATTAGAAGGGTCTTGTGGCCTTCATAAGGGTCCTGAAAGGCATTAGAAGGGTCTGGGGGCTTTTAGATGGGTCCTGAGGCAATCTAGAAGTGTCTGGGGGCCTTTAAATGGGTCTTGAGGGTCATTAGAAGGGTGTGGAGGCCTTTAGATTGGCCCTGAAATGCATTAGAAGGGTCTGGGGGCTATTAGAAGCATCCTGAGGGGGTCCCGGAGGGTCTGGGGGCCTTTTTAAAGGCCCTCAGGGGGATTATAAGGGTCTCGCGGCCTTTAGAAAGGCCCTGAGTGGCATTAGAAGGGTCTGGGTGCCTTTAGAAATGTCCTGAGGGGCTCTAGAAGGGTCTGGGGGCCTTTAGAAGGGTCTTCAGGGGCATTAGAAGGGTATCGGGGCCTTTAGAAAGGCCCTGAGGGGCATTACAAGGGTCTGGGGTCATATAGAAAGGCCCTGAGAGGTTCTAGAAGTGTCTGGGGTACTTTAGAAAGGCCCTGAGGGGCATTAGAAGGGTCTGGGGGCCTTTAGAATGGACCTGAGGGGGTCTAGAAGGGTCTGGAGGCATTTAAAACTGTCCTGAGAGGCTCTAGAAGGGTCTGGGTGCCTTTATAAGGGCCCTGAGAAGAATTAGCAGGGTCTGGGGGACTTTAGAAGGGTCCTGAGGGGCTCTATAAGGGTCTGGGGGCCTTTAGAAAGGTCCTGAGCGGCATTAGAAGGGTCTGGGGGCCTTTAGAAAGGCCCTGTGGGGCATTAGAAGGGTCTGGGGGCCTTTAGAATGCTCCTGAGGGGCAGTAGAAGGGTCTTGGGACCTTTATAAAGGCCCTGACGGGCATTAGAATAGTCTGTGGGCCTTCAGAAGTGTCCTGAGGGGCTCTAGAATGGTCTGGGGGCCTTTATAAGGGTCCTGACGGGCTCTAGAAGGGTCTGGGTGCCTTTATAAGGGCCCTGAAGGGAATTAGCAGGGTCTGGGGGACTTTAGAAGGGTCCTGAGGGGCTCTATAAGGGTCTGGGGGCCTTTAGAAAGGTCCTGAGCGGCATTAGAAGGGTCTGGGGGCCTTTAGAAAGGCCCTGAGGGGCATTAGAAGGGTCTGGGGCCTTTAGAATGGACCTGAGGGGCATTAGAAGGGTCTGGGGGCCTTTAGAATGGTCCTGAGGGGCATTAGAAAGATCTGGGGGCCTTTAGAATGGTCCTGAGGGGAGTCTAGAAGGGTCTGGAGGCATTTAAAACTGTCCTGAGAGGCTCTAGAAGGGTCCTGGTGCCTTTATAAGGGTCCTGAGGGGCATTAGAAGGGTCTGGGTGCCCTTATTAAAGCCCTGCGGGGAATTAGCAGGGTCTGGGGGACTTTAGAAGGGTCCTGAGGGGATCTATAAGGGTCTGGGGGCCTTTAGAAGGGTCTTCAGGGGCTCTAGAAGGTCTGGGGACCTTTAGAAAGGCCCTGTGGGGCATTAGAAGGGTCTGGGGGCCTTTAGAATGCTCCTGAGGGGCAGTAGAAGGGTCTGGGGACCTTTATAAAGGCCCTGACGGGCATTAGAATGGTCTGCGGGCCTTTAGAAGTGTCCTGAGGGGCTCTAGAATGGTCTGGGGGCCTTTATAAGGGTCCTGACAGGCTCTAGAAGGGTCTGGGAACCTTTATAAATGCCCTGAGTGGCATTAGAAGGGTCTGAGGGCCTTTAGAAAGGTCCTGAGGGGCATTAGAAGGGTCTTGTGGCCTTCATAAGGGTCCTGAAAGGCATTAGAAGGGTCTGGGGGCTTTTAGATGGGTCCTGAGGCAATCTAGAAGGGTCTAGGGGCCTTTACATGGGTCTTGAGGGTCATTAGAAGGGTGTGGAGGCCTTTAGAAAGGCCCTGAAATGCATTAGAAGGGTCTGGGGGCTTTTAGATGGGTCCTGCGCAATCTAGAAGGGTCTGGGGGCCTTTACATGGGTCTTGAGGGTTATTAGAAGGGTGTGGAGGCCTTTAGAAAGGCCCTGAGGGGCTGTAGAATGGTCTGGGGGCTATTAGAAGCGTCCTGAGGGGGTCCAGAAGGGTCTGGGGGCCTTTTTAAAGGCCCTCAG